>OVAQ01000531.1:0-30125 GCA_900406345.1 Erysimum cheiri
ATTTGTTTACATATATCTAGATCTTAAAATAAAATGATAAAGTAATATATATCTATTTTTAAAATTAAATTATAAAATATAAGAAAAGATCTTTCATATTTCTTTTTAAAAAACTTGTTTACATATATATAAGAAAAGACCTTTCATATTCCTTTTTAAAAACTTGTTTACATATNATATTCCTTTTTAAAAACTTGTTTACATATGTATAAATTTTGAAATTAAATGATAAAATGATATAAATAATTTTTTAAAATTAACTTCTAAAATGATGTGGATGATGATTAGGATGATGAGGTGACTTAAGGAGAAGAGATAAAAAGTCTACTTTATAGATATAGATTAAGTATTTTATTCTTCAGGTATTGACTTAATTGCGGTAACCTTTAATTATATTTCCTATGAAAAATCTTGTGCTTATAGGTCAATCTCCACTACCTCTATCTCTTCCAAAATCTACATACTACTAAAACCTGATCTATATCTAAAATCGTGAATCTCAAACTCTATCATTTAAAAACTTTTAGTTTTAATTAGGAAAAGAACATTAATTTCTGCAACTAGTATATTGTTAATTAACGTAAATTTGTTACAGTTTATTGGTTCAACTCCGTCGTGTATAAATTCTCTGTGTAGGTAATTTGATTATTGTGCTTCAGTCTTTCTGACGCTACCATAGATTCGAATGTCTAGTGCAATTGTTTTCTGGTACGTTTAATGTTAAGCTTTATTACATTAATCTTCCAATATTTTACGAACACAGAATATCAGTGAACTTAGTTCCAAATATGTTGCCGGTAAATTAAAATGCAAATTATCATGGATTAGAGTCCTAGGTAGAAAAGTCTTACGTATGGAAGTAGAGTATAAATCATCAAATTCGTGTAATCTGCTACTTGGATCATCAAACGTCAATAAAAGTGAACGCGTGATTTTATATCATTTTGCTTTTATCATCTGTCCCTAAAAAGACGGCTAAAATGATGTTGAAATTGTTGTTTTGATATATGTAATGATGAATTTTGTCTTCGCCGGTCTATATGCACTTAAAGACAATTATGACTATAAAATGATGAAAGGATATCGTATTTGTTGGTAAGATGTTACAAAAACAACAATAATGGGAAAGGGAATGAGGGTAAAGAAGAAAATAAAGACTATGAGTCTTAGGATTCTCTTTCATTGAAAAGCCTTGTGCTTGTGCGTTTCCTTTTCACTATGTGAAGTAAGACCCACCACATTTATATGAAGAAAATTACACTCTTTTTCCCTTGATGTAAACGCGTAGACACGTGCGAACGTCGACATATACGTGTTGGGGTAGGAAGAAAAAAAAAACAAAACTTTAAAGAAGAAGATTTTGTATTGGAGAAAAAAGAAAGAACCTATTTTGACGAACGGCTACGATACACATATATCAGGTAGGTTGATTAATAACCTTTTCCTACTACTAAACTTACCCATCTTCGTGGGGAGAGAGAGAGAGAGAGAGAGATGAGTTTGATGAATCCTTATGAGAAGGGTTTCAGTTTCGAATCCCCAAGCTTCATTGAATGGCTTAAACCTCCATCTTCTACCTCCTCTCCTTCTGTGTTATTTCGTATGAAGACAAGAGATGGTACATCAAGATCAAATCACTACCAGAGTCAGATGGACAAGTTGGAACGATCTTTATTCTTATACCAACCACAAGAACCACTCAACACGTCTATTCAATGCTTGCCTCTTCTAAACAAGCTCATCGAAAATAAGAGTCGTCAAGCCTTGGATGATATAAAAGAAGAGAGTAGGGATGATGTGGTTACTCTCCAAATCGGATTTCCTAATTATCACCGTGATAACTCGGCGGAGGATGACTCTGATACAACTTCCGATCATCAGAAGAAACCTATCAAGAGAGAGATGATAGAAGATGGCGTGGTGATGATGAAGAAGAGGAGGAAGATGACGTATGGTGAGGAGATGATTGATGATTCGGATATGGAAGTATGTGGGAAGAGGTTTTGGATACCAAGTCCGGCTCAGATTCATGTCGGTCCAATGCAATTTGCTTGCTCTATCTGCAGCAAATCATTCAATAGGTACAATAACATGCAGGTACGTCTTCTCTCTTATCATCTCTATATCCTAAATGATGATTTGTTAGATATCTACATTCATGACCTACAAATCTTGCACTATGTGTTAACTATCATTACTATATGTCATATTACCAAGAAGAAAAAGAAAACATTATCACTATGTCGACTTTACCTTTGCCTTTGTCCATTCTAATATTCATAGGGAATTTCATTAATTTACAGTTGTTTTGCTAAATAAGCAAACAAAAAATAGATATAGTTAATAAATGTAGACTCCTTATTTTTTTTTAAGAATAACAAGTTTCCCTTCAAAAAATAAACTTCATGACCCTTATCAATTACATATAGCAGCAAACAAAACTTTTTCTTAATAATCTTAGTTTTTTTTTTTTTTTTTTTTTCATACTAACTATACAATAAAACATTAATATGTATCAGTTAACAACACATTTCAAACAAAAAGAAGTGTATGATCATGTATTGATCCATAATGTATTTCATTTTGTGAGTATTGTATACGATATTATTTCTTCGAGAATGTATGATCATATACATATACAACATATTTTACACAAAAAGTAGTGTATGATCATAGAAGGAATTAATGTATATTTTTGGTAATGTATGATCATACAATTATATAAACTTATTAAAAGTTTACTTAGAAGGAATTTTTTTTTTGTAAATTAAAGATTTCAAACATTGATGACTAGCTTAGTTATTACGATAATTAATCCCGGTTGGTGTATCATTCGTAGTAGATTAATCAATTAAGAGAAGGATAATTGGGTATATAACTTCTGGATTAGTTGAGAAATCTTCGAAAATCTTTTGACTTTTTTCATTGTTTGCCTTGCCTTTTGGTTGAAAAGCCATAAAGCAAAAGAATAATCACGGAGTGGGATTTGGTAAAGTATAATTCTGCAAGAAACAAAAAAAGGGGAGAAAATGAAAAAAACAATGATCATATTACTTTTACTAAATATATGCAATCGATTATTTAACCTAATGAAGATATGGGTAAAAAGGCCTTCTAATTAAGTATATATCACTGGTTTCTATATTTTACTTAGGATTCTTTACCATTTAAATTTTATTTGGTCCCAACTTTAATTCGAAATTAAAATGATTAAATCAATCCCTATTTTTAAGTAAGAAACACATTTTTTTTCTTAAATCATGTATGGTGTCTTTATTAAATCCGTGGTTTCATATATTAGAAGTGGTCAAAAGTTTCGTCAACTTCTATTATATATCCGTTCCATTCTAAAGTCTCATCCTACATGAAAATGCACTCCTAACTAGAACAAGCATTCGAGTCCTATTTAGAAACAGAATGAAACGAGTAACTTCTGTCCCACAGATCAATTGTCAGTTAATATATCATATAATATAATACTAAAATATATCAAATATATATAATTCTTATTTTCTAATGAATTTATATATATGATGAAAACCACAGATGCATATGTGGGGACATGGATCTGAGTTCAGAAAAGGGGCTGACTCATTGAAGGGCACAACTCAACCTGCTGCTATCCTTCGACTGCCATGCTATTGCTGTGCGGAGGGATGCAAGAACAACATCAACCATCCGCGGGCCAAGCCCCTGAAAGATTTCCGTACACTTCAGACACATTACAAGCGTAAGCATGGCTCCAAGCCCTTCTCTTGCGGCAAATGTGGCAAAGCGTTGGCTGTGAAAGGTGACTGGAGGACCCATGAGAAAAACTGCGGCAAGCTTTGGTATTGTACATGCGGATCAGATTTCAAGCACAAAAGGTCTCTCAAGGACCACATTAGGTCCTTTGGCAGTGGACACTCTCCTCACCCGTCTCTTTCATTTGACGGATTTGAGGAGGATACAGAATGTGTCACCACAGAGTGAGAATGACGTTAGATACACCGGGGAGATTGTGGAATCATCGATTAACCGGTAAGATCCGAATTTTCTTATGTTGCTTCAAAACTATGCCCCAAAAAAACATCTCAAGTCTACCAAAGAATTTCTATCTTGAAAAGGGAGAAATTCTTTGTTAGACTCGACATAATAAGACGATAGTAATTTACCACAAATAAAATGAAGCAACATTTTAAAATTTAGATCTTTTTTCTTTGAACATGGTAACGATCTTCTACATGAAATCCGGTGTGTTACGTAATGGTGTTTTTTCTTTTTCTTTTTTAGACATGGGTTTGACTATTGGTGTCTTACGTACTATGCATGTGATATCATTAGAGTTCTTGGTTTGGTAGGGGATTTTTGCTACTAAGTAACCTTAAGAAAGGAGGTTTAATTATGCTCACTAACAAAAACTTCTCTTTTTCCGAGGGATGTATTTGTCGGGGAGCATTTTGTGGCTCGTGTAAACCCCTAGTTATCTTAGTGATTTGTAGTAAGTATGATTTCAGCCTTGAGTAGGGTTTCCTTCTTAAATAAGGATGGTTTATCTCTTCAAATTTTGTGAAGCACGTGAATTTTCTGTTTCTCCCATGTATTTGTATTAGAAGAGAAAATTGGTGTGCTTCACTTTATTATTGTAGGATAATCCTCAATGAAAGACTCTTCCTATTGTATCTCATTTCATTACATATATCATGAGCTTTCGGTCTTGTTGTTGTTACAAGGATTCACGCTTTTGTGTTATGTATGAATCAATCGATTGAGCTTTCCATCTAATCAGCATATGTTGAACAAACTCGCTTTCCAAAGCATGTATTTTTTTTTGTTGAACTTGTAAATTTCACGTTACAACCATAAAAAAAAAAAAAGTTATAGCTGCATGGGCCCGTAAGACTTAACACGTCATCTGAACAATTAATGTGTATAAGAATATCGTCTAAATTTACCATATATTTCAATATGTATGTCACCAGAAATCTAAAAAATTGTAAAGAGCACTCTTACCATTGGGAAAGTGTTGCGTCTCCACTGCCCAATCTCAAGCAAAATCTTTGGGACTTAGACAAATATGCCAACAAGCTTCTTCGCTTGAACAACAACTCTCTGACAAAACTCTTCATGGTATATGTATATTATTCAATGGTAAACTTTTACCAAAGGAATCTTGAATTCTTTTGACAAGAATGGAATGGCCCTGGGATTGTTTTCCAGGTCACGATACAATCTATACTCCGCTTCATAGTCATGAAGCTTCAGCTCTGCTTTCTGATTAGTATGGTAATGGTGCTTGGTTGAATTCAACTTCCCAAACCCGAAAACACTAACTTTCTCACAAATCCCAACTGCAAGCATCACAGCCTGCATACCCGACGAGTAGTGGAACAACGAGCCTTCATGACCTTTACTCCAATCGACAAACCCTTCCGCTGTCTTCTCTTCCAAGAACTTCTTGACCGAGTAATACTTCACGATTCTAGCACACAGGACATCGAATCTCGGATCCGTGATAACCAGAGGAGCTCGATGAGAAGGTTTGCACACGGTGTAATCCAAAACATGAATCGGTTGGCAAATGTACATCACAATAGGTACTGTTTCACCATACGGATGGCAATAACAACTCTCCCTTCTCCCACACTGATGCAAAATGTTACTGTTTATGAAGGATATATTCGTTTTCGATCCGACCTTCTTCTCAAACCTCTCTGTTTTCGCATTATTCAACCGAATCACAATCTCATGCCTATCAATGAGACCTCCATATTGGCTATTCAGCAATGTGCCGCTATTCCCAACCACTGCACAAGATGAGTATCTTCTACTCGAAATCGAAACAACACCGTTGTGCAAATCAATCGGATTCTTGACTAGACTGATCAAATCTAACATGATATTAGGTTCGTAAGCTCTTTTACGAGCCCAAAGCCGTAAATTTCTCTTGAACTCAGACCAGTAACGATAGACCTGAGGGGAACGAAGCGTTACCGGAAATTTGGAAGCAATGTCTCTGTTCCCATGGCGTTGTTGTTCGATCGGTCTTGACATGGAGCTGAAATGGCGGCGATGGCTTCTCCGAGTGTTGTCGTAATCGGAAATCAGATCGACCTCTTGCTTGAATTTAGGTTCGCCGGGATCAATGGCGGCGAATTCGAGCAATGTCTGGTTGAATACAATATCTTCAGTGATGAGTCCGGAGGAACCAAGCTCAGCGATGGCGGAAGTGAAGGAGAAGCTTCTCCGGCGAATCGCCACTCTACAGATGAGTGCGGCGGCGAAGAAAGCGAAGAGGAGAGCACTGAAGAGAGGCCTAACGGAACGTTTCATCGGCGCACGGGAGAGATATAAGAAACGTCGGGAAGCTTAAACCCCCAAAAATTGGCGGCGCGGGCCGGATCTTGAAGTCGGATCCATTGTCGGGTCTAAGTAAAGGCGGGACTTTTAGAAACTCTGTAACCAAAATCTTCACCAAAGGTATAGAAAAGTTGAGATTCTAGTAGGAAATGGTGAGTCCATAACAGACTATAAAGAAAGAGAGGATTGTGTGAAACTGAAGTCAAAGAGGCGACATTGACATTGACATTGTTGCTTAGAAAATAAACTAAGAAAGATTCAAATGAGAAGTTAGGGGAAGTGTGAGATATGGGAAAGCCTTAAATGGAGGAGATCTGAACAAGGATAGATCCAACATTCAATTACTCTCTCTTTTTCTTTTTTTTTCGTAAGTTTTGCAGTCATGTTGGGGAGAGAGAGAGAGAGTGGTAGTTTCGTCAACAAACTTCTTTTATTGCTTTAGAAAGAAAACATTAAACAAAAGTGGGGAATATTTGGGAAAGCATTATATAGTGGTATTATTCTGTTTTAGGTAGAAGCTGTGAATTAGGTTTGTTGTCTGCGTCCTTGGCCCAACCTATCTTTAATCTTCTTCTTGCGAGAGGGATAGAGTCGCTTTTTACCCATTTTGGTCAGCTTATGGCGCCTGCAAATCTCCGCGGTCTGGTAGACTGGTACCTTCATACGTTGTCAGTATATGATATTTTTTAACCTACTAAATTTAAGGAATTGTTGGAACTTTGGTATAACAAATACAACATCTAAACGGTTAAAATATTCCTCTCATCCGTCAAAAGAGAGAGTCAGACACCTTGACGTTTTTATGTTCCACACACAAACCACTCGGTTGTTTTGTTTTTTTTTTTTTCAATTTCAAAAATCAAAATTGCCGGTTCTCCCAACACTCGGTTTATTTCCTATTTCTCTGTGACCGACTCCCAAACATGCCTGATTTTCCTTATTTTACGACCTATATAGATTTTCTGATCATGGATTGTCCACGCTTCTTATAGGTTCCTTCAATCTCGAAACATCTGATATTTTGTCGATTAAAAGTATTCAACTTTAGGAAATTGGTTTCTCAAAGACATAAAATATGTACAGCAATTTCAAAGAACAAGCGATCGAGTACGTGAAGCAAGCTGTTCAAGAGGACAATGCTGGCAACTTCAACAAAGCTTTCCCTTTGTACATGAACGCTCTTGACTACTTCGAGACCCATCTCAAGTACGAGAAGAACCCTAAGATCAGAGAAGCTATCACCCACAAATTCACCGAGTATCTTCGCCGCGCCGAGGAGATTCGTGCCGTTCTATATGAAGGTGGAGCGAGGCCAGGATCGAACGGTGACGCAGCTGTTGCCACGAAGCCCAAGAGCAAGCCCAAAGGCGGAGAAGGTGGAGGAGATGGAGAAGACCCGGAGCAATCGAAGCTTCGAGCTGGATTAAACTCTGCTATTGTAAGGGAAAAGCCTAATGTTAAGTGGACAGATGTTGCTGGGCTTGAGAGTGCTAAACAAGCGTTGCAGGAAGCTGTGATTTTGCCTGTCAAGTTTCCACAGTTCTTCACCGGTGATTGTTTCTACTGTCGTTAATTTGGATGTTTTAGAGAGCTTGAAAAAGGATAATTTTGATTACTTGTATTGATCAATCTTGTCCTGCTTGTTATTATTAGGAAAGAGGAAACCATGGCGAGCTTTTCTGCTCTACGGGCCTCCTGGAACTGGTAAATCCTACTTGGCCAAGGCTGTTGCTACTGAAGCAGACTCTACGTTTTTCAGGTAACTTCTATACGTCTCTCCAAGTTTGCTGCAAAAATTTCATATTTTTAACTGTTTCTTGTAAGACATTCCCAAGCTTTCCAGTTCCATATATGATTCTCTAGTGCAGTCTATGATATCTTTTGCTATAAGCATTTGCAGCCTGCTGGAATAGCTAGAGTATTGTTTATGTAGAGTTTTAAATGGCTTTATAAAAAAGTATCAGTACGTGTGGTTTATATTAGGCAGACTTTTAGATCTTTGGGTTTAAACATGCCTTATTGTCTTGCTTTATACCTCACCTTGGGATAGGTTTTTACGCTTATCACTGTTCTGTTTTACTGTGTTTATAATTGGGAACACGTTGTAACCTTTGAATAATTTGGTTCGTTTTGCCTTCCAACCATCAGTGTGTCTTCATCAGACTTGGTGTCGAAGTGGATGGGTGAAAGTGAAAAGCTAGTATCGAACCTTTTTGAGATGGCCCGTGAGAGTGCTCCTTCAATTATTTTCGTCGATGAGATAGATTCTTTGTGTGGTCAACGTGGAGAAGGCAACGAGAGCGAAGCTTCAAGACGTATCAAAACAGAGCTTCTTGTGCAGATGCAGGTGAGGTGAAATAGATATTAGAAAGAAACCTTCTGGAAAGAAATTATTAGCAGAAGCGTGACTTTTCTCTCTCTCTCCTCATCTCTCTTTTATTTTAGGGTGTTGGACACAATGATGAGAAAGTCCTTGTGCTGGCAGCAACAAATACACCATATGCTCTTGATCAGGTGAAACTCATAAAGGTGGATTGGTTTTACACAATTTCTTCCCAGCTTTAGAATAATACCAAATACTATGTTCATTGCAGTCTATTCGGCGACGTTTTGATAAGCGTATCTATATCCCTCTACCGGATGTAAAGGCTCGGCAACACATGTTTAAAGTACATTGAATTGACTTAGCTAAACATTCTTCAGATTAAGATCAGGAGACCTAATCCCTTTACCCTACTGATATTTGTGTATGATGCAGGTGCATTTGGGAGATACTCCTCATAATTTGAAAGAAGCTGATTTTGAGTATTTAGCTCGTAGAACAGAGGGATTTTCTGGTTCGGATGTGGCTGTTTGTGTAGGTGGCTTGGTCTGAGTTATTATTTCTAGCTATAAAAAAAACAATTCTGAGTGGTTTCTGCCTTTCTGCAGGTCAAAGATGTTCTGTTTGAACCAGTTCGAAAAACCCAAGACGCCATGTATTTTTTCAAGGCTCCTGATGGTACGTGGATGCCATGTGGGCCTAAACAACCTGGTGCCATTCAGATTACAATGCAGGAGTTAGAAGCAAAAGGGCTCGCTGAAAAGGTAAGAGCAATTCAACTCTTGTTTAATGGACATCATTGAAATTTATTTTATAGTTTTGTAAATTATTGCGTATATATATATTCATAAAGATTTATCAAAAAAATATATATTCATAAAGTTTCCCTCTATTATCTAATCCTATCAACAACAAAATGATCGTCATATTTACTTTATTAAACAGTGTCTGCATGTATAAAAATAAAAATCCAAAAATTTCATAAATATTTGAGAAATTTGGTAAAATGGCACCGAGAATCACAAGTCGCACGTTCACATGCAAAAACAAAAGAACAATGGTCCAAGGCTCGTGCACTGATATTTCTTCTTTATAATCACCTGCATTGTATCGCTCACGAGAAAGTCTATACTTTGTGTTTTTGCTTGACATCTCGTGATACTTTGTTTGTTATATTCATATACTTGCATTTTTCTTACTGTTCACCACCGTTCACCAAAGTTACTAGGTTTTCCAGTTTTACTGATGAACTCCACGGCCTGATCTAAGATCGCTAGCTATGTCCGCAAATAGGTCTTCACGTTACAAAAAAAAAACAAAAAAAAAGCTGTTACGTTTTCCCACAAGTTCAGCATAAAAAGATGGTTGTTTTGAGTCAATTAGGGTGTACAACTATGCACAAATCAATTAACCTATAAATGATGTCTTTCTCTATTGTTTTGTCAGCAGCTGGTGGCTTCTAAAATCCAAGACGTGCATTCTTCTAACATTTTAAACTTCTGGCGCTTTGCTATATCCAAGAAAATTTCCATCCTCTTGCGGAACTCTGACCCGCTCTCCTTGCATCTAAAGGATCCAGAACACTCGCACTGCTCTGTCAAATGAGCGGCTTTCACCTGATTGCACCTACTGCACACTAGATCCTGCATGTGGTACATTCTCTCTCTCTGTCTCACCATCTGGAGAAGACTATTTTCCATCTGCTCTCTGTCATATATCTTCCCACATTGTGTATCCGCACATGACCATTCTTTCTCAGTTAATAGAGCTGGGTCTCTGCATAAATCTAGGTCTCTGTAGGCATCACAGTTGCTGCAACAAGAAAAACAGTACAATCAAAACTCGGTTTTTATACATTTCAACTGTCTTACTGCTTACTACTGCAAGAAAGTCAAGAGTATTTTTAAACACAATAAGCATTGTCTTTAGGAGTAAGATTAAGGTACTAGTCCTCTTTTTTTCTGGGATTTGGGGGTCTTCGGCGTTTTTCTTTTCTTTTAGTGTTGCAAACAGATCACGGTTTTGCTATAGTGACTCACAAATTTGATATTGATGCGATGATCACCACTAGGGTGTGCCAGGATGTCTCTAAAGCAGGGGATTGGCAGGGATTTATGCTCGTGGCCAAAAGAAAACTCGATTTCAGAAAGCAATTTATCTATCAACTAGATGTAGCAAATCACCAGAATGCATACTTGAATCACGAAAATTGAGTATTTCTTTTGGTCAAGTAATACCTGCAAGCCACATTAGGTAAGATGAAGGAGGGCCCAGGATCAAGAAATTCGGCTTCAGCAGCACACTCTTTCACGTTAATGTACTTCAACAGATTCTTTCTCATTACCTATAGAGAAGAGATTAATTCAGCAAGTTTGTGTGTCTAGAACAAAAATTGAGAAGACAGTAGTTAGCACCCATTTCAAAATATCCAGTTTTATAGGTAAACATAGTTTCAAGAACCAGATTTCTGGAGTTTAGTCTGGAATTGTGAATGAATCAGTTACAAAGAGGTTTTCTAACTATAAAGATAACCAATGCTTCACTGGAATTTTCATATCCAAGATTAATCTTTTCAGAGGACTTATGAATACTCCATATGCTTATGAAATTGAACCAGTATCAGGAAAAGATGAAAAGGAAATGGGTGGAACATTTACCAGAACATCTTGCTGGACGTTTTGGTCAAGAGCCAGAACAGCAGAGATAACCTGTATAAATTCTAACGTGTAATCTCCTTTGGGAGCTTGACCAGAAACACGAGATGCATCGGAAACGTTTTTCTCCTTTATGTGTGACATGATATCACCAACCTTTTTAACAAGCATAGCTATGATGTTGGATCGAATCTGCATAAAAGCAAACAAAAAAGAAATGAGACACTCTTTTGAGTTAATGAAATATAAATCAAGTGAATTGGCTTTGAGGCTACACCTGCTCTCTTAGATATTCTACCATCTGTGCCTCTAAACTCTCTGAACTGCCCCTTTTTTTCTCTAATGCAAATTTCCAGGGGTCAAATATAAACTTAGCAACGATTATAATGAAATCCCTCTGCCAAGATAGATGAAATGCATCAGTGTCCAAGAAAAATGGTTCATGTGTTGCCAAGTTTGAGTGAGGGTTCTACAAACCTCAATATACTCGGGTAAAAGTCTTGCAACACTCCACTTTGTTTCAATAGGAACTTCATCAGGTGAAATTCCATCATCGGTAGCTGGGATACCAGCGTAGTTATACTAAAATGTTCAAGAAAAGATATACCCCAATAAGAATAAAAATTTAAGAAAAGGCAAGATCAAGAAGCCTGATTAAACAAAAACTAATGAAGGAAGATGGGAATTTAGTAGAGTTCCTTGCAACTTGAATATAATTTTTTAACCATCAAAGGTGAAAATTTTACTTATCAGTTTTAATTCCTTGGCCCATTCTGGTTTACTAGAACAACATGTACTGAGGTCCCATGGATTGTCACTTTTTCATTTCCGCTATCTTTGAGGCTCAATTTTTGTGTTCAGGGCTTTGTAATTTTACAATTTACAACAAGTTTTGCCATGTTTTGCAATCAGAGATTGAAAATACAAAAGGTAAGTAGAAGACAAAAGAATTCGAACCTGGTCCATGAAAAGTAACGAGTGCCAGTAGTGAACCGGCTCGAGCAAAATCCACTCAAAGATATCGCTGTCAGTGGCAAAGCCCAAAAATCATAGCAAGAAAATGAGTGCAGTCCATTAGAGATTTAGAGTCATAGACATATATACAGGGCAAGGAAGAAGCCAACCTATTCCCCACCGCTGTTAGCAAGCTTTCACAATAAGCCTTAGCAGCAGATAGATCAAACTTCACTGTGTCGATAACAACCTTTGTGAAGTCTGCATATATTATTATAGCACCTAATCTCCGCAAATCAGTCAATAGCAGTGCAAACACCTTTTGCATGACCTACAATATTGATGAAAAATGCAGGATGTCAAATGGGTTTAGAACTTTAAAAGCAAATAAAAAGTGAATGTAACTGGCAGATCTCAAGATCTGATGGTGCCTTGGGTATTATATGTTATGACATGTATAATCCAGCAAGGAGATATAATTTGTAAGCTACAGATTCGATAAATTTAATTGATCGAGAAAGATTGAGACAGAAAAGCAGGGAAGAATTCATATAAATTTTGGTGATTTAGCTACACCAACTCATCTACACCTGATAAAAAGCAAGAAACATTAAATATGATTTACCTTGTGAAGCATGAGATGAAGAGCTGGATCATGTAGCTTCGAGGATGGGCTACAATATAAAATTACAGATCGGAATTTATGAGTCAAATATAAAGTGAATATGTTACAAGATGTGACATAATCATACCTGCAGAGCCACCAAGACAAACGTTGCAAAATGGAATCAGCATATATATTGTCAGATTTACGCACATCAGCCAAGCAACTCTGAATCAATTGTTTTAGGACACGAAATGCTTGAGCACAACCAGTGGTCTCATCAAAACACGTGTTATCGTTTGGATTACTTCCTCTAGGATTCACATCCTGTTCAAATCCCAAAAAGACGCCTCCTTCCATTTCATTCACCAGGTTGCTTTTCAGAAGGGCATTAACAGCCAAGTTATGGATCTGCACAATGCATGTTAATTAGAACGATATCCAAAAAAGCACAACAATTAAGGAATTTTTTTTTATGACCTTTAACTCCACGGACACTTTTCTATATGCTCCGGGGAATACCAAACTTGTCTGTTGCACCTGTGTCAAAGAAGTATTCCAGTTTATCACCTTGATACTCGCGCAACAGAAAAAAACCATGGAGATGGGAGAAGATCATGACAAAATCCACAGAACCAAAAGGGGTAAAAAAACCATTTGATGACGTACCTCATCAGCAAAGAATGCCTCTTCATTGTTTATACCTCCAAGGTCTGGAACACCATTATCTGACACCCAAAGGACCTGTTATACAAAAGAAAATTTAATGATATGGAAAAGCTGCTCTTCTCTTTCTGAATACATAATAGGCACTTCTAAAGAGAAAAAAGGAAATCAAAATCAGTGATATAGAGAGAATAGCCTTTTGCCAAGGTTTCAGGACGACCTTTGAAGCCGTAGGAACAAAGCAAGAGCAAAAAGACAAACAGAGAAAAAAGGAAGGCAAATATCGCAGTAGTGGAACTATTTAAAAAAAAATAATGGAAGCTAGAAGGAAATTTGAAGAAAGAACCTGTTGCTGGTCACGGAGTCCCCTGGACAGGAAGACATCTACTGTGAATGTTAACCAATCAAGTCCAAAATTCCCCAGAGGAACCTGGTCAGTTGTACAGGAAATGTCAATAAACTGCAAAAACAATAATTTGAGGAACTACATTTCCACTTTAGAAACATAACCTACATGGGCGTATCTTGACTGGGCAATCCTCCGATCCAACCACTGAAATGCTGCAGCACAACGGAACATTGCTATCTTTGCTGCTGGACGTTGCCAGGAGACAGGCTATGCATTGCAACCACACCCACAGATACATATTTATTATTTGATCAGACAGAAAAGGAGTAAAAGTAGCCAATTGCTTTACAAGTCAAGGAACCTGATAACTATTGTCATCGCCGTTGAAGGGAATCCGTACACATGGGAATCCATCCAGGGCCTTAATACCTTCCTTCATGGAGATAAAGTCAGGGCATTCGATGACAGCAACAGTTGGTCCACAATTTTCTTCTCTGCAAGAAAATGAAATAATGGGACGAGTCAAACCAGAGTGGGATGATCTGACATGACCTTTCAAGAAAAGTCCAAAGTCCGCCATGGTCACACCAGAACAAATTCTTCTAGTTTATTTTGATAATTAACTTATAGAAATTATCTAATTAAGAAGTAACCAACTAGTTTACGCAGGAAAAAATTTAAATAGGAGAAAGCATGCGCAAATGATCAGAAACAGAAACACTATGTCATGGAATTATTAAACAGGCTGCACTACTATAATCAGGAAAATGAGTTACCTGTATTCACTTATTGCTCTTTGTATAATCTTCTCGGCAGCTTCGGGATTGTCAACATAGTCCACCTGATGATTAGCATTCACACAAGGTCAAAAAATGCAGGACTGTATGTAGGGGTTGTATGCAATGATTTTAAACCTTACCTGGAAAAGGATACCATCCCAAGACAATGACTCAACTGACAATTCTTGGCAACTATCTCTAAACTGTTTCTCTAGGCCAGATGGTAACAATTCCTGCTCGCCATGAGACTTAACTACCACGGCAGACATAAGCTTCGATGCTTGACAATATAAAACATATATAGCACGCCCTGTTGAGGTGCTGCAAACAAGTAAACCATGAGCTAAGATATTCCGGAAGGATAAATGAAACCAAATAACATGCCCAAAGAAGAAGGAAAAAAACAAAAACAAAAGATTGAAATGTAAAAGGAACTAATTTGAGAAAGCAACATATATGATTCTTCGTATAATATGACTAGAACGGTAGACATGTAAACACTCCAACATTGTGACTAAGAAATGCCCAATTAAATTTTACATTCCAACATTTTGATTGTAAATTCTTACAATCAAAACCTTTCCTCAACATAAATTGCATGAAATAGACTGAATCCATCAGAAAAGGGGTAGTCATGTTACTTTAAAAATTGGAGCTCTACCTGTTATACAAGTAAACAAGTGGAATTGAACGCTCCAAGTAGCGACACTCAGTTGTAGTTTTCATATGAAGTTCACCAACTTTCCATCCATCTTGGATGTTACGGTGCTTGGCTGAGTTATCAACTTTGCATACACATCCAATCTGACATATAGCACTGAACTCCAGAGGCACCTTAGTTTCATATATGCCCTGTCAAAGTCAAATATGAGACTAGCAAGCATAAACATGGTATTCCCTCTATGAAAAAGATTACAACATGCATGATAACCAACAAGTTGGCCTAGTGATTATCTGGCCGAGTGTCTCAGTAAGCATTAGAACAAAAGCACAATTCCACAAAGCTGACAAGTCATTGGGTCCCATTCACATTTTATTCAAATAACAAACAAGACAGCATGGCGCGTGCACACACACACACAGATGACTGAGATAAATATAGCCACCCTTTGCTTGTGAACCCCATTTCCAGAGTTTTCCTTATACAGGGTACTTGATGCAGTAAATTTTATAGAAAAAATATTTTACAGCAGACAAATTCAGACTCCCAGAAACCATGTAACCCCAGACACCATGTACAAGTTGTCTACTCACTACAACAAAATGGTACCAGAAATCACAGAATTTATAGTTAATCAAACTAAGAAAAGCTTTTTAATACTGAAGGCATGTGATCGGTATTCGATAAAAGGTTGGGCCCTTCTGATGGCACTTTCTTTTAGTAATTTATAACAAAACCTCACCTCAATTTCAGGGTCTGAAAGAAGAGCTGCAAGCTTTTTGCTTTCTTCTTTAAATTGATCTTCCTGAATCTTGACCTATAAAGAAAAAAGAAAATTCTAACTAACTAGAAGGAATAGGGGAAAGCTGTATAGTGGTTAAAATACATGCCTCAATTAAATTATAACAAGGCCTTCCATGAGGAAGAATCTTGTTGACACACTTTCCCTGGAAATTTTCAGCTATAGGAGTTTTGGAGTTGATGTAAAACACCCTTGGGATTGTCAATAGGATCTTAAGCATCAATCCTTCCACAACCACCCAAGCAAAAAATTGCCCGCTCTGTGGACTTGGGACCAGCTGTATTATCTGAAAAAGCCGGAAAGACAACATTATATAGTTGCAAAAGATCAGCCAAATATATAAATATTATGAGATTGCCGTGCACACCTGCCAATGTGAACTAGTCAAAGCTTCTTCAGGCCTCCTAAAGTATGAACCTACACCTCCTCTTCCCTGACCGACTTTCTGATTTTTCTCATGAACATCAATCTGGTTTGAAGATCTTAGATCACCCAACCTACAAAATGAAGGGTTACGCAGTCAACAAGTACAGAAACTTTTGAAAGTAGTGGATGTTATATTGAACTACATTTTGTTCCATATCAAAACCATCTCGTTGTAAGACAAACTTCAGTCGAATAAATACCATTATGAAAAACTACCTTCGTTTTTTCTTCTTCTCTAGAGTTGCTTTCCATTTTCTCTTTTTCAGTTCAAGCCACCCTTGGTAATTTACGTTCTTGTCAATGTTCTGAAATGAGATATCATGGAACTCTGGATCCCAGCTCTCTTGCTGCTGATGTTCAGGCTGCTCTTTATTGACTTCATACGAACGTGCAATTGGCTTTGGCCCTTTTACAGAAGGCCTGTTTTCTTTGCAAAAGTCCTCTATATCTTCCACCTTATCTTTAGTCGTCGAATGATCTGTGTCCAACAGATCATCTTTGTTTGCTGAGCTGAACATATCAACTAGTTTTCTCTGGCGAAATTTGTCCTCTTTCTCACGGACCTTTTTATGGAGCCAATCAGGATGAAGCACCCTAGGCACGGGATTTGCCACCTATAGAGGTCATATAAGTCATTAGATATATAGAGAAAGAACATAGAGCAAAACAAACAAAAAAATGGTAAGAATAGTAGCAATGAACCTTTTGCATTGCAGCAGGAATGGTAATAACTTTTTGGATAGCTGAACTAAGGCGCTGCTTGTAATATTCCCAGTCAATAATTAAACGAATTCCAATGTCTGATGATGTCTTGCACCATTTTCGCAGATAAAACTTCGTAACTTCTGTAAATTTTGCAGATTTACATTACATTTGAATGTTAAGAACACAACAATACGTTAACAGAATGTTTACCAGGATCAGGTGTTTCAAATATGGCAACCGGAACAGCACGTTCGCTTACAGGTGTCCCCTAATCAAGAAAAGTTGTTAAGTCGTAAGAGTTAAAAATACTACAAGCAGTGTGAATGGGACACTATACTAGAATAGCTGAGAAAGATATTTAATGGCCAGTAAATGTTTTTTGAGATGTAAGCAACATTCTTAATAAAGATTGTTATTCAATGCATGTGTAACAACATTCTTGACTAAGAGAATATGTACATTTCAACAGTGTTCCTAACTAAGAGAGTAAGAGCTCCAGCAGTAGAGACAGTTAGTACAACATCCACTAGAGTGTTACTTGTACTAACAAAAAATACCAGTGGAGATGTATAAACTATTTGGTTTTTCCTAGCCTGTTCTGGTGGAAACGGATGACCTTTTCAAGTTACCAAGTTCAAGTAATCCTTGAGTAGATGTCAAAGAAGGAGGACAAAAGTTCCTAGAAACTTCAAGTTTGACAGAAATGTACCTTTGGTTCGCAAGCAACAATGTACTGGCAACGCAGTCCTTTATCTTTGACCATTGAATTATCAAGAAAATCAGCCAGGCGTTTCGCTGTGGTCACTGCACATGACTTTTGCTCACCATATTCTGCTAACGATTTGCTCATTGTGCTTGATTCTGATATATAATCTAGCAGTTCACTATCGGCAATATCTTTTCCTTGATTCTGGAGAAAATGTGAAGGGAAACCTATGAGCAAAATGACCCAGTTGCAAATAATAGAATTTAGCAGCACCTTTATGAAACGTCTTCCAGCTCAAGTAAAAATAATAATAACCTAAAAAAACAAGAAACGAGATATTTCACATACATCGAGTAGGTCAAGCCATCGATTTGCAACGGCTGCAACAGCAGAATAACACTCTTCAAGAGTTGATCCATGGAGAAATTTGTCAAAAAGTTCGGCCTGTATGGAAAGGAAAGAAAAGAAAATATGATTTTCTTTCACTGCCTAACAGCTCCGTAAGGTGTTAAAAGTTTTTCCTTTTTAAAAAAAAAAAAAAAAAAAAAAAAAAAAAAAAAAAGCCCCCCNCTAAGCTGACCTCTAAGTTTTCAAGAGGTTACCAAATCATGAACATCTTACTACATTAGGCAGTCCATATTTGAAATAAGCTTAAATAAGCTTAAGTAAACACAAGAATCCAATAAAAAGGATGGAGTGTTTAAACAAAATAAATGTAACATGCATTTTGTCATATAACAGAGTCTTCAATAATCACTTCTTTCTTATATGAACAATGATGGTAGAAGATGATCTCTTGATACTTGCTAAATGGTCAACTGAATAAGCAATCTAGAACCATTGGAATTTCCCTAACAGAGAACAATTTTGGCAAAGACATCCGAATTAAAACCTTAAATCTGAAGCTAGAAAAAGCTACTAGTACAAGTGGATCAGGCGAAATACACTCAATTGCATTGGGCCTAAAGATAGATCAAACAACAATCTGATGAATCATCACCCACAAGAAAAGGAAAGGATACCTGGAAAACTTTAATGAGTTTCAGCTCCCCTCTACGCTTGATCTCAAACCCCTTGAGTTCTGCTAAGGTTCCGTCATGATTGAAAACAGCATAACGCTTCTTAATTAAGATTCCTTCTTCTTTCGATGCAGGAATAATCATTGCCTGAATAGAGAGGATTACAAAATAAATTGTGCAGCAATCAAAGAGCAGCACACGTCAAAAGTTCATAACGTTTAGGCATACCTTATACGGTCCATCCACTTCAAATTCAATTGAACATTCACTATGTGACTTGTATGTCTTGCGTACAGGATCTACAAGAGTCTGTTCCAAAACCAATAATTAAAGGAAAAATAGAAACTGACCACAAGGCAAAATACTTTCAGAACCTGAAGAGGGTTTGTTATATCAGTTGCTAATTTAAGACTAAACACAAAGCTATTTTTTAAGTAAGGGATAGCTCCACATACCTGATATTGATCATTTGTATTATTCTCCGCCACATCAACATTAAGCATTACACACGGATAAGAGATCGTGAATTTCTTCTTGTCTCTGCGATAAACGAATTGATGGTTTATATAACATCTTGAGAACCAAAAGAAAATGTATTTTCCCCTTAAATAAATCTGGAAATACAAACTCTTGAAAACAACTTAAAGTGAAATATTACTATATATTAAAACAAAAAATAGAACAAGAAAGTTGCTAACGTGGAGACATAAAAATCATGGAGATTCCAAAATCTTACATCGTTTTAAAAGTAAAGTTCTCAGGAAAAGATCCAGGGAGACAACACCATATACCATCTGTATCCAACTCAAGTGGTTTCCCAATTCGCTCAATAAGCAAACGGGCATTCTGGATGATTTTGGCTCCAGTATAGGTAACTACACCAGCCATTTCCATGGAGTACCATCTTGCACCTCTGGAATTGGTTTCAAGTAAAGCTTTGTGTTAACCTAAATGGAACAGACAATGATAGTATAACCAAATTCCAGGCTCTTAGCCAGAGATCAGAGGACTCACTTTCGCATGACATATCCATAGAAGGAATTAAGAATACACTTATGCGCTAGCTGCAAGGAATCATAAACCACTACCATGTCCTGTTCCAAAATTTAATGCCAATAACCATCTAAGAGACGTTCCGGAGATCACATATCTGAGCAGTATATACGATAAAATACCTGTGCTTCCTGGATCTTGATTGAATTACCACTTGCCTTGGCCTCTGACAACTTTCCCTTCCAGACCTTGTTAAGTGTTTTGTATTCATACCTCCTATCTCGAAAGCTTTAAGTACATACAAACACCACCAAAATAAAAAGCAATATAGAAATGTAATTAGGACTTGGCCAAATTTTTCATCATCATCAGTCGTATATTCACCCAAAATAAATTGCTGCTCAAATGACTAGACGTCAAAACAGAGTCTCAATCACGAACAGTAATGGGGAAACAAAAGCCACGCACCTCCGAACAGTGTCCACATAAAAAGGGTTTTCTCTCATGCATATTCCAGCCTCACGAACTTCAGTGATTGGCTTGTCAAGTACTCGTTTATATGCCTGCCAAAAGCAGAATGACTTGCCATTATACATTGACATTGTGGGGAAAATATTATTATGCGGGAGTGGAGAAGAGAGAGTACCTTTTGACAATATTTTTTAAGTCGTTCTTTGATCTTAGATTGTTGTTCCACCTTTGGCAAATCAAGGAACGATTTTGAAGACTGAATATTTGCACCAGCATCAACAAATTCAGACTCAATCTGCTTCTTCAAATGGTAATAATCACTGCCAAACCATTTGAAACAAAGTTAAGAACTTAAGAATTAACAAGGTTTAAATCCATAGTTAGCTGGGATGATATATAAGTTAAACCTTTTCTTTCCCATGAATGTCACTCCACGCCAAACCCATTCAAGTTTTCTAAGACAGGTCTTTTCCGGGCGGTTGAAATCACATGCTGTGCAGACCTCATCCGTAACTATCGATGGTGGCTGAGAAGAAACTTTCACTTAACAGAATATTCCCAGGTACAGATGCTTTATGATCTTAAAAGTCACATTAGTAATTATGTGGAATATGTAACATCCTTATTTAACTGATGTTTCGTAGATATTGATTTACATTTGCATGTCACAACATATAATCCCACAATCAGTTAGAAACATGAAAACAGAGATTAGATGTACCTGGAGCCTGTTTGTTAATATGATATTTGGATACATCGCTGCGACATCAAGGTGATAAATAAGTGGCCCCTCTTCACGTATAGGGTCATCTCGTAGCTTCTCGAGCTACAGAATCAATAAATCCACCAAACCTTATCAAGAACTAAGACTTCATCCCGAATGAGGTAACACATAGGGAAACAATTCACAAAACTATCAGGTTTTATGTTCTGCTCTACAATATCCAAACATGCAGATGAGAGAAGGCTCAAACAGTAGTCTAAGGGCTTACTATGTTCTTTCCACAAGCCCCACTGGGTTTACTCTACATGAGCTTATCATGTATGACAGTGTATAGGCAAACTCTCCCAGAATGAAATATATATGCAGGGTCAGCCATTTAAAGCAAGAAGAGAAACAACATGCTGATAAGAAACAAGGGAATAAGCATTAAATCTATATCTCTAATTAAGAATAGGAATTCATTACCTTTTCCTTGATTTCTTCCTTCACATCATCATAATTGGAAATTGTATCCATTCTCATTTTCCCTTCTACAGTGATAGCATATTCCAAATCCCGACCAAGGTTATCGATCAGTTGCTGGCAATCAAAGTGCTCAATATCAGATAGGTGCATAACTTAGCTATGACACAATCATGCGCACAAGAATGGGGAGCATTTTGCTTCAGGCATCCATTAGAGACTACAAAGGTTTACTATAAACTGCACCACTTCAGATGAGATCAGTGACATTTGAAAAGAAACTCTATCAGAAAAAGTAATGTGCAGCAAACAATTAAACAAATCAACTAACATTATATTGAATAAATATAAAGCAGATAACTTGCCTGGTATGCAGATGTATCGAGCTTAAAACTGGTTGGAATGTCAGATCTGAAAACACCACTTTCTAGGCACTCTACATGGCCACCAATATATGTCTCACTTTCAAGAAGTCGACTTTTGTAGAACTTCTCAGGGTCAGCTTGGTTTTTGTTGGGACATACAACATTTGCCTTGTAAGCCTGTGCTGAGAACAAAAGGCTTCCAATTAATAGAATGTGTCACACCGTAAAGATTGCTAAAGACCTTGTAGTAGACAGAAAGTCACCTGAACCATCAGAAGCATTTCACAAAGGGTGCCACTCCCTTTGCGTAAAACCTCATCAGGGACCATTGGGATTATAGTTGCGAGAGAAAAAATGAACGGATTGACATATGTCATGTATAGGTAATAAGTTGCAACAGCATCAGAGACAGAGTAGGAGGCCATTGTCTGCGAGATGAATCCCAACAATCAACATGCAATAGAAATAAGATATAAGAACCCAATTCCATGCAACATCTTGCAAGCTCTACAGCGTAGACTACAAAAATCTACAGTTAAAAACCCCATTAATTGCTTAAACTCTATGTCAGCTTCTAAATTTTGTGTACTGATAAGACACTGAATTTTAACATAAGCAGGAGAACATTTATTAAACCCTTAAAGAGGCAATTAGTTGAATCACTTGATCAATTATCATCAATTGTTACGCTAGCCCATTCCAGTAACTAACAACCAGCTCCAATGGTATAAGGAAAATGCAGGATTAACTTCTCAGCAATACCTGTGGTTTTTCCTTCGCAAACCGAACCATTTCCTCTGGGTTCACTTCCAGTGGATCATAACCCAGTTTTGCTTTTGTAACAGCCTGGGATTTAATTAAGAGGCAAGCATAACTCAAAATCATGATATGAGTTCCTTCACAAAAGAAATATATGACCACAGAAGATAAATAATGGCTAAGAGAGAGAAGTAGAATGTACCTTCAGACCATGGCTTCCCTGGGGAAGATAGCTATCACGTTTCACCCAAGCAAAACAATCCAAATGGCAAACAAATTTAGATCGACATTCACCTTGATTATGATCACAACGGAATCCCAATTCCTACAACCACGAGGAAAAAAAGTAAAGAAACACACCAGCCATTTTTGGAATTACAGTTGACCACACTATGCTCCATTAAAGAAGCTAGACAGTGGAGTAATGGAGGTTTCTGAAATAGAACTGAAAATAGAACCAAGGTTCAGGAGATGTGTGGGCACCTTGCCAACTCTCAGAAGACATAAATATTCAAACGCAAAACACAAGTCACTGAATATTTGAAATATAAACTTCTCTTCCACAGAAGGAAACGATAATATGTAGAAGTAAGCATCTTGGTGCAAGATAATTCATTATTAGACCGTCTAGGAAGCACTCGAGCAGTGTTGCTATTCTACTTTATGCAGAGGCACACTCACAAGGTCACTATAGAATGTCAGTGAATAACGTCACAAGAGTTTCATACAGAATTTCTAAGTGGATCATATATTTCCTTTTAGTCATGCAGACAGATAAAACTTTAACAATACCACAATGAAGGAAACTTTTGCATACCTCATTCATTTTGATCCCATGGTGAGATGCTCTCCGTTCTATAAATGGCCAGTCAAAAAAGTCACCATTGTATGTAACATAAATACCGGGTTTCAACTCTTGCATATGGAAAAACCATTTTTGGAGGAGTTCAACCTACAAGACAAAACCAAGAAAGTATAAGCACATCAATGTTTCTGATATAATATTCAAATCACGAGCTAAAATACTTTACCTCGTTTTTAACATTAGTGACTTTGAAATACCCTTCAAATTCTGGTTTGGGTGTATATTCCAGATCTTCTATGTCTTCGCCAACACACTGAATTAAAGTGCAAAAATACTAGGTTTGTAATCAAACAAGATTGAAGTGGTCCAAATATTTAAAGGAAAGGAAAGGGCTGAGATATCAACCAGAGATGACATATGCAATAAAAACTCTTAACAACTCAGAAATCATGTTTTAAAATTATATAGCAATATGTTACGCTAGTCCACAAAGAGTCTAAAAGTCACATCATACAAAATCAACTAAACAAGCATGATAATTTTATATGGATCATTTCTGAGTTCTTGAGGATTAAGAGCGCAATCTATTATTGAACAAATACTCAGTCTTTTTGATTTTTTCCTCAACTGATTGCTCGACCTAATCTAAAAGATGGCAAAACAGGGGTATATCGCAGCTTTTTTCAATTGATGATTTGGAAACCATCCCCATCCATCATGTAAGATATTAACATCTATGATATCATATTCAATACAGACAAATGTACACAGCAGTTACCTCTCTGTTAGTAATTAGAAAACCTTGCCCATCGACCATATACGATATCATCATAATTTGATCATATTCAGCGTCTGGAAACTTCAACGGAAGCTTTGTTGTCTCTATATCGAATGCACAAACACGGACTTCTGCGCGTTGAAGAAGATCTGTCCTCTTTTCTAGTATGACATCAGTGCTGGAAATACTAACATTGTACCATTGCCCACTCCGCACATCTGGACACCAAGAAAACATAATGAATTTGACAATCTTGAGAACTAAACCGACGTTCTGGTATGACTAAAAAGGTTACCATTATCGATTGCAAATCGAACATGATAAGGAACATCGTACTCGCGGAGGTCCACGATAGAGTCTAAGGAATCTTCAGGACGTTGTTTTCTGCGTTCCAAGATTTTTTTTTTAGTATTAGAAAAAAACACTGATCAGGGTATCTGAAACCCTTGAAAAATAACTAAGAAACAACGGAGTTTAAGATGTAAAATTTGAAAACCAACAAAACAAAAATACATTGTCTTACCGTTTTCCAGCCAATATGGATTCGTATGCTTCAAGTGCATCAAACTTTGCCTGGTTTCGTTCGACAATATGCAACAGATCCCTCTTGACTTCCATCAATTGTTGCACAGTATCAAATGATACTTTTAGGTATTTTTTTTGCAGGCCAGAAAGATGATTTTTCTGCTCATGAGCAAAGAAATAACTCGTAATTGTAGGTCACAGAAAAGAGCTAGAAAGACACCCAAAGCAAAGTGACGACTAAAAAAGTATTGAAACCTTCATATCTTGCATACTATTGCACTAAAGGACGAGTCTATAAACACTTTTGAAAACTAACTTTAACATTCACAGCCCATATTACAGACTAGCAAAGGCATAGAGATATCAGCATATGGATGCAAGATCACTTCTGGACTTATTACTATAGGTGCTCAGTTTTTAAGTTACAAGAAGAGGATGCTAACTAAAAGGTTGTAGCAAATGTTATGATATGAGTCTCTATATAGAAAACAACACTAATCAACTAGTAGAGGTAATCAACTAACTCACACAGTGAGGAAGTAAGACTTAAACTAACAAACAAGGTATGGTTTACTGACTTACAAGATCAAGATCCTCTTTTTCAACAACCTCGATATCAGCAACTTGTCTTTCATATCGGCGTCTCAAGTAGGCTTCGACTTCCAATTCCATTTTGTCCTGTAATTTGGCATTGCAGTTTAATTAACATATAGGATGAAATTACATGAGTGATTCAAGTAGTATTCAGATGATGTAGAGAGAGAAACTATCATACTTTCGTGGCTGTATAGAAGTAAGGGCGGAATTTGTACTTTGTCTTGAAAGAAAACCCGTCCTGAAAAAATCCTCGCAACTCAGTTAACATTTAGAAAAATGGAACAACAAAAATATAAATGTGCATCAACTTATACGAAGCTGCCATAGTAATGACCAAATAAAGCAGCACACCTGAGTAACAAAGTAAAGGTCCACGCAACTATAGACTTTCCCAGTATCACGATCTTCCCAAGATGACTGCAAAACGTAGTACAATAACCAATCAGTAAATACTAGTAGTTATAAATCGAAGGCCAAAGTTTGTATTCAGACAACTAGGAGGGAAATCACCAATTTAGTTTTTAAAAAAAAAAACCACATCAAACCCATTTTGCTTTTGCTAATAATTGGTTACAGCAATAAGAATGATTGCAAACGAGGTGAACCTTATAACAGTTCTCGCATTTTGGCATCTCCTAAAATCCTAAAGATTCTCACACAGATGGAGCTTACTATATAGCTCAATCGCCAATTCTTTCTTGTTTACAGAAATTTACATATACCTGAACCCCGATAAATTGTAAGAATCGAGTCCAAAATCTAGTCAAATACTCTCAATTAAAAAGGTTGGGTCCAGACTCACTTACTGATGCGAATGTGAGTAACCACCCAAGGCGCATTTCTCCTTCAGAGAAAAGCTCAAATCCGAGTTTAGCTTCGAGTTCATCTTCCGCAGTGTTTACTACTTTGGGCTTATTCGACCACCGCGAATCCTTTCGATCCCGTCTTCGATTATCTCCGCTCATTTTTTAGCCCAAGGAGAGACGGCGATTATAAAATTACGCGGGACAGAGAGAATACTATATAGGAGCTTTATTCCTGGCGAAGCTTCGAAGGCGAAATTAGTTGTGAGAAGAAAATTAGGGTCAACAGCGAAAGAAAGGGGGTTTACTCGTGGATGAGAGTGAAAAGACTCTAGGAGGACAGAACAGCTTTTTATCATTTTCCCGCGCTTTAGAATTTTCATCAAATTACTAATAAACCCCTCGTTTTGGAGTCTAATTGGGTCAATGTAGAAGGCCCATCTTTAGCGAACTTGGGTCTGCTCCAATATCAATGTTATTTAGTTTCTAGTCCAACTTCTTCTCGTCCAGTGATGTCTCTCAACAAATTTTTGGTTTAAAAGCATATCTAATATATGATGTGCACCTGTATATTTTGGATTTCAAATATATCTGGTTATGTCATCGGAATGTTTATTAAATTACATATTTATTCTGTAAAAATGCATGCAAGACCTGAACTTTAAATGCTGTCAATGTCATCGTCTGAAATTCAGCAAAAAGTGGACCAGAATTATATATTAGAAACTAGAAAAACGTCGAAGAAAGTAACGTAATAAAAAACAGCTAACGTTGTTCAAGTCTCGCCCACACCTCTAGAAAGTTTAGATCTTATTTCTGCAAGTCTGTAGCCTCTTTAGCCTTTTTCTCTCTCTCTTCAATATATCGAAACACCAGTCCATTTGGCCCATAGATCCACAAAACTCCATAGATAATAAGGCATTTCCTAACCATTTCACGTGGACTGAGTTCAGGTTCTGGGCCACCAGCACCTGATGATGCTTGTTCTCCTCTCCCGGGCCCTAAGAAGACACACGAAATTCAGCACACCACACTTATTTTCTCTACTTTGATCAAAAGTTTCACATGAATATTTCATTGACAAGTTAGACTACTTGGGTAGGCACCTGTAAAAGGATTTATACCTTTCGATTTCGTGCCAACCAACGAGAAACAAACTGCAGAGCATTTCTGATTGCCATAATGAATGAAGATTGTCCTGCCCATCAAGCAGTAACAAAGACCATTTACTTTTTAATTGAAACTCACTTCTGAACTATTTGAGAAATTGTCTCCAGGGAAAAAATCATTTCTCTCTAAAAAACTTGGTCTACTCATTTTTCACTATCCACATCTTGGTGTAGCAGGCAATAACATAATAAAATGATAAACTTCAAACACACGACGGTGAAGATCAACATTGAAATTAAACTTGTACATGCAAAAATGTTTACTACTTAAAACCGGTGAAAAACTCGCAACTTCCCATTAATATAACGAATCATGTCCAACCTAGTACTACAAAAGATACAGATGAACAAGAAAGGTTAACATACGATGTATGTAGTAGAAACAAAAAAGACAATGAGAATACCATGAAAAAGAAAACTGAATGGTTGTCGTCAAAAAAAAAAAAAAAAAAAAAAAAAAAAAAAAGGGGGGGNAATGGTTGGTACTTGGTACAGAGGACCTTAATAGAAAGCTGACACACCAAAAACTTTGTAAATAGCAACAACACTTAAAATGGCAAATCTAGATTCCTAGTCTTGAAAAAACAAAACCAAAATTACGAATCGTTTTAAGCTTGAAGAGCTGACATCGCCGTACATCAGTGATCAATCCCTTTTTTTTTTTTTGGCAAACCAGTGATCAATCCCTTAATAAAAAAATATATATATATCAAAAAGGATGATCGTAACAAAAAAAAAAAAAAAGAAGGCAGNGCAGAGGTAAACATTGTAGAGATCGGAAAGGTACCTAAACCTCGTGGGCACAAATTTGTTGAAACGAATAGTTCGTCCGCATATGAAAAAGAAAATCGCTCAGGCTATTTTTCACCTGTACCAGTTTGGCAGTATCTGTAACCTACTCTGCTACTACTACTCGTCTGAGATGAGTGAATAGAAGAGAGAGATGAGAAATAAGTGAATTGGGCCTCCGCAATACTCAACAATGGCCCGTAGATATCTGTTTTCAGTTATGAGAAAAATATACTATTGCTAACAAAATACTTTCGTTTGTAAAATATCCCTACTTTCTCAATAAAAAATATTATGTGACTGAGTGAAAAATTGGTTGTTGGGTGCTTAATTCTCGCCATATAAAAACTAAACCGGATTTGATCGGTTTTGATATTCGGTCAAGACCCGTATGGTCCATTCAACTTTGACTTGTAAGGTTGTGGTAGGTGCAGAATTGACCACACAAACCAACTACCCGAGCGACATTTGTTTTCTACTATCTTCACTTTGCTATTTCCTTTAGCTTGAGGATTCTAATTTTTAGACGCCATTGCTTAAACATGAAAGCTGTATCGCCTTCTTCTCCCCATAATCTGAAGCCGGTGTTGGGAGCTACCCAGCCGGTACCGGCGACTGCACGAATGGCGCGATCTAGTCCTCGTTCTGAATGGCAGAGCTCCTGCGCTATTCTAACAAGCAACGTTGTTTCTCAGGAGCAATCTGAATCCTTACCGGTGCCTCCAGTTTCCGGTGGAATTGATCATGTCAACGGCCATAACGGCGCCTCACGGATGAATCTAATCCCGATTGAGAAATCTGATGGCAATCCGTTGGTCCCCCAGCAACGTCATCATCCGCATAAGCCTCTCAGCATGACGGATCTCTCGCCGGCTCCGATGCACGGATCTAATCTACGCGTAGCGTATCAAGGCGTTCCCGGCGCTTACTCTGAAGCAGCCGCCGGTAAAGCTTATCCTAACTGCCAAGCTATACCTTGCGATCAATTCGAAGTAGCGTTTCAAGCGGTGGAGCTCTGGATCTCAGATCGTGCTGTATTGCCAGTGGAGAACTCTCTTGGTGGTTCTATTCACCGGAATTACGATCTTCTCCTCCGTCACCGTCTTCACATCGTCGGCGAAGTTCAGCTCCCTGTTCATCACTGTCTATTGGCTCTTCCCGGTGTTCGCAAAGAGTTTCTCGCACGTGTGATCTCACATCCTCAAGGTCTCGCTCAGTGTGAGCACACGCTTACAAAGCTCGGACTCAATGTCGCACGTGAGGCCGTCGACGACACCGCAGGAGCCGCTGAGTTCATCGCCGCCAACAACCTCCGCGACACAGCCGCGATCGCGAGCGCACGCGCCGCTGAGATCTACGGGTTGGAGATTTTGGAAGACGGGATTCAAGACGACGCGAGTAACGTGACGCGCTTCGTGATGCTGGCGCGTGAGCCAATCATACCAAGAACAGATCGGCCGTTCAAGACGAGCATTGTCTTCGCTCACGAGAAAGGCACGAGCGTGCTTTTCAAGGTGCTTTCTGCTTTCGCCTTCAGGGACATTAGCTTGACGAAGATCGAATCGAGACCAAATCACAACCGTCCGATCAGGCTCGTCGATGATGCGAACGTTGGGACGGCGAAGCATTTCGAGTACATGTTCTACGTCGACTTTGAGGCATCCATGGCGGAGGCGCGTGCTCAGAACGCGCTAGCCGAGGTTCAGGAGTTTACATCGTTCTTGCGGGTGCTTGGGAGTTATCCCATGGATATGACACCTTGGACACCATCATCCTCCGCATCATATACTTCTTCATCGTAACCATACCATGCATACACAAAAAGTAAATTTGGAGAACAAAAACAAAGTTTGTATTTTTTTTTTTTTAACATCTGAAATTTTATTAAAACAAGTTTG
>OVAQ01000532.1:0-30116 GCA_900406345.1 Erysimum cheiri
TATTGAGTTCTTTGTGTGTTTGTTCATTAGTTCTTTGTGAGTGATTCACGAGGCTATTGAAGTTGCATAATAAGTTGTTTGAGCGATTCAAATAAACTTGTTTTGTCCATCAATTGAGGAGTTCTTTGTGTGTTTGTTTTTATGTTTTTCATTCATATCTTTAATGTTTTATTAATGTTTTGTTTGTTTCATAATAATTTGTAATTGTATTTTGGGGCACTTTGTATTTTGATATAAAAATTTTGTTTAAGTATTTTATGTTTTCAATTTAAAAATTATTTTCAATTTTATAAAAATATTTTATGAATTACTTAATTATATTATTAATTTATTCTTTAGCAACATGTTCTACCAATAATCAACTCCTATACACTTGTTTCTAAACTTAACCTCTAACATTATTTAATTAATATATCTCACACAATACATATACTCAAACATATGCCTATAATCATGCTCTTACTAATAAAAAAAAAAAAAAGAAGTAGTAGGGAATGGAGGTTTCCTTTTGTGGGAAAACAGACAAGCAAGTTGTGGTTTGATAATCTCAAGACCGAAAGCTGTACTTTTGTTTTAAATATAGTTTGATGATATATCCATCAATGAAGAACAAATCCTCTCATTCCTTTATTTCTCAATTAATAAAAGAAGAAAAAAGCAAATCTTTGTCTCTGGGTCTGAGCACGGGATTTGAAGACAGATGTAGGGTTGAGATGACATCTGTGGGTGGGTGCGTCTCCCCACACTGAAACCACATATCTTTTTGCCGGCTTCTTCAACGGCTTTTTCTCTTCCCCCCTCCCTTCCTTCGACGTCGTTTTGTCTCCTTCCTCTTTTCCTCTCTCTTTCTCTTTCTCTTTCTCTCTCTCTCTCTCTGTCACACTCTCTGCTCCTCCGTCTCTCGTCTACAGTGCCCTCCGCTTCACCTTTTTCGTTGTCCTACGAATTTGGTAATCTCCTTCTTCCCCCACAAATCAAGTATGTATCTTTCTTTCCCTTTCTTCTCTCACTATTTTTCAATTTCATTTCCTCTCCTTTTTTTTTTTTTAATTTGTTCTTGCTGCAGGTATCATTCGAGATTCTCCCTTGCCGTCTCCAATTGCTACTCGCCGCTCCAACCCTCTTTGAATGTATGCCCCTCCTACCCCAATCTCTGCTTCCTCGTCTTTCAATGCCTTTTTTTTTGTATGCTCAGTCGTCTCTTTGATTACACCTGACCCTAGTCACTTTATGCATATTTCTACTGCTTTCTGGACTTGTTTTGTTTATGCAAATCTAGATTTTACTTCTGGAATAATATGTCTGCAGTTGCCTAGTTGCTAGGGCCATTCGTATTTTTAAGGTATTTATTTACTCTCCTCTTCCAATTACCTCAACAACACTAACTCCTCCTTCTCTGACATTGCTCACTATCCCCTCCAATGCTACTCTTTTTGTTTTTTCCTCTGTGTTTTGTACAAGTCCTCTAGATACATCTCACATTCTTCTTCCTCTTATCAGTTGCAGTAGCTGAAATGAATGGAGATAGACCAGTGGAAGATGCTCATTACACGGAGACGGGGTTCCCTTATGCTGCTACTGGAAGCTACATCGATTTTTATGGTAGTGCGGCTCAGGGGCCTCTAAACTATGCTCATGCCGGAACTATGCATCCTCAGGTACTTCCACTTTCCTTGTATATATATATATTTTTAACTCCTGGNTTTTTAACTGGCCTGGTTCATATCGCCTTTAGCAGGTGTTTTTATGCTTAAATAAGATTTCTGTCTCATCTGTTGTCAGATGAGCTTATCATTGTGTATGCTCATATATCACAGGGAGGCATACAATTCAGGAGAATACATAACTTTCCTTCTTTGCCTATTCTCAGGACAATCTGTACTGGACCATGAATACAAATGCATACAAGTTTGGATTTTCAGGATCAGATAATGCTTCTTTCTATGGTTCTTATGACATGAACGATCATTTATCTAGGATGTCCATCGGGAGAACTAATTGGGAGTACCATCCCATGGTAAACGTTGATGATCCTGAAATCGCTGACACAGATGAACACTCTGAAGCTGAAGAATGTTAGTTATTTCCGCCTATTCTTTTATGTAACCCTTTTTACTCTTTTTGATCATATTCTTTTCTAAGCTAAGATCTTGTCTGTATTTATAGGCATTGCAAATGAGCATGATCCCGACAGTCCTCAGGTATGTGCACATGATCTAAACGGTTTTTGAGTCTGTGTCAACTAGTTAACTCTTACCCATCTTTGTGAAGCTAGTGGTGTATCCGTGCAGGATGTGATCTAAACACTGATATGAATTCTATATGCTCGTTAATGCCATGTTGCCACAGGTATCCTGGCAAGATGACATTGATCCTGATACAATGACCTATGAGGTTCGTTTCAGTTTTCTTGTTGGTGTTTTAAAAAAAATAAAAAATTGACGAAGATGGTCAAGAGAGGCAGTGGATTCACATCTAGATGCGGTACAACATATTAAGTTATTTGGTTTGTGGATCAGGAATTAATAGAGCTGGGGGAAGCGGTAGGAACAGAAAGCCGGGGGCTGTCTCAGGAACTCATAGAAACGCTTCCCACTAGAAAGTATAAGTTTGGGAGCATCTTCTCCAGGAAAAGAGCAGGGGAAAGGTAAGAGCAAGCTTATAATAATGTTGGTATGAATTCAAGTCACATGTTTATGCTGAAAAGTGTGCGCGTGATGAGCAGGTGTGTGATATGCCAGCTCAAGTACAAGATAGGGGAGAGGCAAATGAATCTGCCGTGCAAGCACGTGTATCATTCTGAATGCATTTCCAAATGGCTAAGCATCAACAAGGTAATTGTCATTTGACCTTACAGATATGGGTTACATCCTCAGGTCAACTGAAACTCCATGCATATGGAACGCAGGTTTGCCCGGTGTGTAACAGCGAGGTCTTTGGGGAACACATCATCCATTGATCGGCACAAGGGGCTCCTCCTCTTTTTTTTGGCCTTAATATTGAGGCTCATCAAGTTATTGTTTTAGTGTAGTGGAAACCCAACAAAATAGTCTAAAAGATGTCCACACTATACTCTCATGTTCAGTCCTTCTCTGTACATGTAATTTTCCTTCTGGTTTCATTTTCGCTCGTCTGTGGTTTTAAGTTTAGTTAACGCTCACTCGTATTGTATACTAAATGTTAAGACAATTAAAAGCTGAATCCATATATGGCGATGGTGCAGATGTCCCAGTCCCCATGTTTTAAGTTTCCACTTCATTTCTCCCACTCCTCCTCTCATTTCCTTCTTTTAGTAAGAAAATAGATTTACTACAAGATTCGAGGTGTGACTATACAAGTTAACTAAACTTGGAGAGTGGGTGATGCTGCTCTAAATATGGAGATTGTAAAGAACAAGGCCAAGGAAGGTAGACAAACCTTGCTGATATTGGATGATGAAATGTAATTTTAAGTAAAGAGAAACGGGGCAGTAGAATGAATACACGACGCTATAGTATGTATGTAATAGTAATATCTGTATTGTTCAGTTTCCCGGTTTTGCATTAACTTCCACATCTCTGAATCTGAAGTATGATGTGTATATGCACACAGCTTTGGCTTATATAAGAGTTTGTTCCTGGAGTTGTTCCTGTGAATACAAGACCCACTGGTGGTTAGAGATGCATCGCTTGTAAAGACGAAATATATGGGTGTAGAGTTTAGTACCTCTGTAACAAACAAGGCATGGAAGCCATATGGGACCCTATGCGGCAGCTCCACCACTGCCACCGGTTCAGCCGACATTGTTTTTGCGTCTATCACATTCACACATGATTTCCTGTCCATTTTCAACCATCATATTATTGTACCAGAACGACACAAAAGAAGCAAGTGATGACTGATAAGGAACTAGCAGGAGAGCTATCACTAATACCCTGTGTTTTCATCATGAACAAAAAATATCAAGTAACCGTCGTCTTCTTCTGCTGCCTCACGCGGGACAAATATAGCCTCTGAACCATATCTGCCTTGTCCCAGCTCATATATTCCTTTGATATTGCCTCCTACTTCCAGCATTCTTTTCCCTGTCTCAGCTTCTGCATGCAGATCAAACTTGATAATTCCTGTAACCTTTGCGATACTGTCCAGAGTTGTTCCATATACATATCTCTGTTTCCTAAACGCACCAAACAAAAACAAACCTTAGACATGATGAGGTTTCCTGGCTAGGGACACAATGCGTATCAACACAAAAGGAAAAGGGTGAACACATACTTTCCAGTGTAGCACTCGTTGATTCTGGGGAAATCAACTGCAGATGCCGATAGTTTTTTCTGAGAAGCTGAGCCCGTTTTCATGTTGAATCTCATTTCGTACCTGCACAAGCAATAGTTGAGAAGGGTTTACGGTCGAGAGAGCAGAAGAGATGTAACAGGTCAGGGATTCTTACAGTTCGTTGCTAAAATTTTCGAGTTTTTCTTTCACATTCCCGCTAACCATGTCAAGATCTGGATTCTGAAGACGACAAGTGATGAGGACGACTTCATCCTCTTCTTCCCAAGCATTGGCTGGATATAGGAAGTCATTTACAGAAGTTTGATTGGTATATATGTATTATAAAATTTGATGATATGGACATTAAAATGTACACACCGTTGTGAAATATAAAGCAGTTGGGAAGCTCAAACCATCTAATCATGAGTTCATCCTTGGCATAGCGTGGAAGAACACCAAAACGAGCCTTTTTAGTGGGATCAAATGAGTATATCATTTTCTTCTCTTTCACCATTTCCTAGGAATCAATTTCAAAGATACGTGAATGTAGAGGTAATTTCTATAATTCTCAAAGGAAATTCAAAACAAGTAATTTTATTTTCTTTATACTCTTACACCATTTCGAGAAAAGTATATGGGAGGCAAGAAACTCGTGTAACCTATAAACTTAATAAGTAACATACCTTTGGCCTGAAGTGCATAGGAAGATCCATGAAGATTGCATATGTCTCAGTAATAGCAAAATCATGCATCATAATTGGCTCTGATATAGTAATTGGGATTGGGTCATGCATAATGCCATCTTTCGAGATGACTCTGTATGTGAGATAAGGTGGCGTATGCGAATAGCCGAATGTAAACATTTCACCTGCAGAGAGAGACGACGACGGGCCATCATGTCAACAGAAGTAGTAACTTGTTTTTCCAGGGAAAAGTGAAGACTTACCCGTAACCGGGTCAACTTTTGGATGAGCAGTGAAGGAGTGGGTCAATCTCTTGTCATAATCTATCATGCCAAGAGTTTGAAGGTCCCCATCTTCCAAAACTTTGACGACATCTACAGACCAAAAGAGAGTGGCTTTTACTTTAAAGAAACCATACATAAATGTTCATACCTCTGCTCTTTTGAGGTAGTATAGGCTTACACGGCTTATCTGCCTCCTGCAATGCTAGAAGTTTCCCGTGGTGATATACGAGTGCTGTATTAGCTGGTGCATGGAAAAAGAGGGTGAGATATTAAGATACTAGTAGAGAAAGCAGAAGGGATGAATAGAAAGTAGAAGAAGTAGTTAACCAGTTCCATGTCCATAAGAGTTGTCCAGTATTTTCAGTTTCGTTCTCAGCTGTTGGAAATTGACCATAAGCAATCCGAAAAACCCCTTAATGTCCCCAATCTGCAAATTCGTTTACAACAGCACTAATTAATGATTGCCCCCCACAATTGCAGCATGCAGAAGATGAACTCTTCACCTTCATGAATTTGGCAGCTCCGAAAAACTCTTCCTGCTTAAGACGTGATGTCTTAACATATCGAGAAACATAAGTAGCTTTCCCATCTTTGATGCGTACCCCATGTATCATCCTGCAAAGTTATGATGAGACATGAAGGAAGAATGATGTAGGGAGACAAGAAGATGAAACAATTCACGTACGGCGTACCCATCTCCATCAAACCTGAAAAGAGCAGAGGGAAGCATTTATATATAAGTAGGAAGCCACCATGTATAATTGAACATATCTAGTGGCGTATTGTAAAAATGGAAGAAGAGAACGTGCCAGTGATATCCAGCGACAGGATCAAACTTTGGGTTTGGACCAACCCTCACAAATTCACCATTCAAGCATTCCTGGGAGACAAAGAGACGATCATAAGAACACTTAAGTAAGGGAAATGATACAAGAGTAAAAGAGGGAGGTTGTTGGAGCTAACGGGAAGGAATCCATGGACGGGCAGATCCTTGACCGGAGGAGTTTCATCACGGAGGGGAGCGAAGTTGCCGGAGAGGTAGTGGAGAGGGAGAGAAGCATCGTGCATGAGCTTGACCACAACTCTCTCGAGAAAATCGACAAGCTTAGAGGATAAACCCTTTGAGGGCTTAGGATTGACGGAGACGACGCTGCTGCCATCACTGAGCTTCTCCGCCATGATAGATTGATTTCTGCAAGGAGGAGGATTGAGAGAAGCTGAGAAGATGGATGATATGATACTATCTTTTGGCGCAAACGCTGCCACGTCGCAACGGAATCTTTTTTTTCTCCAAATATAATAAGTATCTTTTCTTTTTGTATTTAGTCTGCTTTGTTGCTCCATATGATTTCCGGCCCAAAACAGAAAAGCCCATATGATTTATATACGAGCCCACGACCAACTAAACACAACCACTTGTATTCATTCAATCTGGTAGTATCTACCATACACATAGACGATACAAATCACCAACACACATATTAAGCACATAGCACGATTTGTTCTCCAGCTTCGTAGGGTGGGGGCAATACATTGTACACATTGGCAAACACATCTTCATCTCCACTCTCTGGCGTCCCTGATATTGGAGAATCTAAGACACAATCCGGGATCGCCCTCAAGCTTTCTTCCAGCAACGATCCAACACTCTGCAATATATTATTCAACACTCAACACCAATTACAAACTTTATAACATGTTACCACTAATATCACATACCCTGCACTCCCTGAAAGCAGCATCTGCTCTGCGCTTCCACAAGCTATTTCCATTTTCTGAGTGGAAAAGGTTTAGCAGAGGCTGCAATTAATTGGAACATCTTCAGTTCACCCACAATTCTCTACACCTACCGCTTTCTTGTTTAAACCACACCTACCTTCACTAAATCCCTCACATTAGGCCTCCCGTTTCCATGTTTTCCTAACACAGAGTCTCCGTATACTTGATATTGCTCAAGAACCTGCCCACCAACACTCAGATTTTGGAACTTTTAGTTAGCTAATCGACAAGGTTGACAGACAAAGCAACTCAAAAGCTGAATATTTCCACAGAACCTGTCGGCGTGTAAGGCCACTGCTTGGTACACCATAAACTGCAGTGTCAACATGTCCTAGCGTCTGCCATGGGCTGTCAAGGATAGACAGCGAATCAAGAAAAGGGTTCTGATATAGAGCTCAGACCAATCGAGCTAAATTTCACATACTTGTTGTATGCAGCACGTCCTACCATGACTCCATGAGCTCCTTCCTTCAGTGCAGCGTTTACCTTACAATCACAAGATATTATTCTCAGTCTTACCCTGGTCGGAAAGCTAGTCTCTCATATCCAAGATGGGTCACCTTCGATACAGAAGTAATGCCTCCATTAATTGTGAATCTCAAGTCTGGGAAGTCACGCACAAGGGCAAAGTAATACTCATACCTGAACTACGCCCGAAAACAGGTTACTTCAAAAAACAATAGATTATACACAATTACAGGTAATCAAGAGGCAAGTTATGGTAAACATACTTGAGAGGAGGGATTCTCCGGTTATCAGCAGGGCTTATCCCACCGAGCAGTGCCTTGCGTGAATGTATAATGAAATGCCTGGTTGGTGATAGAGTAGAAACCTTGTAGACAAAGTCACCTAAGGGTAAAGGAAAAACAGTGTTAGTACTACTACTACTAGTACGTAGTGGCAAATCCAGGGCCAGTTCATACGAGAGTTAAAAACAGAAGGCACTTGGAACCAAAAACTCACAGAGCTCATCATACGAATCATGATCGTCTACACCAATTCGACATTTCACAGTAACAGGGACATTGGTATTGGCAGCAATGGCAGACATTGCCTCTCCAACAAGCTTCCAAGAAAGTATGAAAAGGAGCACCATTAACGAAAGAGCAGATATTTATGGAAATAATGAGGAGGAGTAACGGACCTTGGGTTTGAGCATGAGGCTAACACCAAAGCATCCATGGCCGGCTACCTTAGGACTGGGGCAGCCGCAGCTATGTCAATAAAACGAACCCAGTTAAGTTTCAAAGTCCAAGCTCAATACCGAAGGCGTGGGGGAGAAGAAACTGTACAAACTTGAGATTGATTTCGTCGTATCCGTAAGCATCAGAAAGCTTAGCAGCCTTTGCAAGGTTTTCCACATTGCTCCCACCGAGTTGAAGAACAATAGGATGTTGTTGGGGAGAAAATGCTAAGAATCTGTCCTGAGGAAAAGTGCAGAAGAAGGACATGTCTAGCGAGGTTTCAAAAGGGCATGCCGATACAAAATTTTGAAAGGAAATAAAAAGTCTACCAAATTGGTCTGCTGGTGAACAAGAGTTTCAGCGGCAATCATTTCAGTATACAGCCAAGCGTGCTTTGTTATGAGGCGAGCAAGCGTCCGGTAATGATTATCTGTCCAATCCATCATGGGGGCGACGCTGGAGCAAAACTCTAGTGAGGACCGGAATCAAAAAAAAAAAAAAAAAAAAAANAGAGAGAGCACAAAACCTGAAGGAAGGAGGAAGATAGGGAGAGGAAGTGGTGGAGAGTCTAGCAGTGGGTTTGCGTATCGGCGAATGAAGATGGAAAGAAGAGGAGGACTTGAAGAACATCTCCGAGACATTTGGTCGAACAGATGGCAGGCACCACATTGGGAGAAGAAGATAACGAAACTAGCTAGGAACGAAAGAAAACTTGAGATGATGCATAACTAGAGGTGATGGGCCGATCGCTTATTCAACTTGTAGTCAATTAGGCACAAAAGCTGATGTAGTTGTTGTGATGGGCCTCAGTTTACTTATTTTACTTATGATGGAGTAGGAAAGGCCCACTTATANACTAGAGGTGATGGGCCGATAGCTTATTCAACTTGTAGTCAATTAGGCACAAAAGCTGATGTAGTTGTTGTGATGGGCCTCAGTTTACTACTTATTTTACTTATGATGGAGTAGGAAAGGCCCACTTATAGAGCCCAGCAGCAACTGTCTCCAATTATTTAACGTGGAGGATACGACGACACGCGATAAGAGTCAAAGATTGGATAGCAAAAGAAAATGACGTAAACGCCCACGTTCTCTGGTCTGAGGAAGGGTGGCAGATGATGTAAATAACCAAGTAAAGGGAGGGTAAAGTGAAATGGTGCTTTCCCACTCAGTTTGACTTGTAAAATATTCCTTTTCGTCTTCCTCGTTGGCGTGATTCCATGGTATAAAAAAATGGCAGCTGAATCTGCAAGTTAGGGTTCCTCCGACATGAATCTTGCCCCAATCTCCAGGTACTCTCTTTTTCCTTTCTCCTCTTGTACGTTTTCTCCGATTACCACTTCATTTTCCGATCCTCAAAAACCCTAGCCTATCTATCTGGCAGCAACTAAAAGGATGAAGAGACTAAGATCCAGCGACGACCTTGATTACTGTAATGATAAGAATGTCGACGGAGAACCTCTCAACTCGGACCGCCCGGCCTCTTCCTCCCACCGGGGCCGGGGCAGGGGCTTCTTCCACAAGTCCTTCTCGGGCAACAATTTCTCTCGCGACCGTGACCGCGCGGAAGATGCCGGCTTCTCGAGGGCTTTTTCCCGTAGGCGATCCAATCGGGACTTTGATAATCATCGACGGAAAGAGCCCGATGCCCGCTACCATCGATCTGAGAGCGCTTGTTTCTCAAGGAGGGCTTTTCCAAAGGGATTTCGTTCTGAGAGGGAGAGGCCCACAAGGGAAGCTAGTGTCTCTTCCTCCTGGAGGAGGTTTGGTGGTCCCGGTAATGACTTTGGCGTGGATGACCGAGATAGGAGATTAAGGGACGCCGAGAGGGAAAGGACTGTCAAATCCCCTTCTTGGTCCGCTAACGACCATTCCAAATTGAAACAACTCGATTCCAGAAATTCCCGCTCCAGATCCAAATCTCTAGCTTCTCCAACATGGTCCAAAGATTCCGGGAGCGAGCAATCCAAAAGTGTTGGAAATGTTGTCAAGAAAAGCCAGGAGGACGTGCAGGGTAAGACCAGTAGAAGCAGTAGCGAGATGGAGGAAGGAGAGCTGGAGCCAGAGCCCCTACCAGAGACTGCCTCTGGCCCTGCTCATCTAACCAAAGATGACACTAAACAAGCTTCCTGCGCTGTTGATCATCATAAGAACGCAAGGATTCATAGTAGCTTCCAGGAGATTGAAAACGCTGAATTTGATGCTGAAACTGAGTGTAACAGGGAAGTCAGTCTTGTGGGTGGTGATAGGGAAATGGAAACGGCTGAGAGCATGACGGATAAGAAAAGTGTTGAGAAAGGGGAAAATGTGTCTGAGCATGCCACTGAGACCATGCATGTTTCTCAAAACAACGTGAATGATACTTCTACAGCTTTGGCTAGTGAACATGAGACTAAAGATGACACAACCACTGCTAGTGTCAACGAGATTATGGATATGGTTGATGATAAAGGTGACAAAGATGAAGAATACAAGGAGAACCATGAAGTGAAGTTGGAAGAAAGTCCTTATCCAGATGTCCCTGAACGGTATCAGGTAGAAGAGCCTGAGGGAGTGAATGGTAATGATGGTGGTGCCAACAAAGCGGAAGTTGAAGGCCTAGAATGTGTTGAGGAAATTGCTCTAGGGGATAGAACGCCTGCAGAATACACTAGCATTGTATCGGATAGCTCTGTCCACAAATGCAAGGATAAAGGCAACAATTCTGATATCTCACTTACTCATTTACATGGAAATGCTCTCTTTTCTGAAAGAAAGTCTGAGGATCTTACTGACAGGGATAAAGATGAAAAAGATGACAACTTTGGAGGACCGAGTACCAGAGGGTTTGAACTGTTCTCTAGTTCTCCGGTTAGAAGAACAAATAAAACTGAACAGTCAGGTGTCAGTAAGCCCAAGGATGAGAAGTTATTGTTGGAGCCACTGGATCTGTCACTTAGCCTACCAGATGTATTGTTGCCGATTGGTGGCCAGGATACTAATCAGCCTCTGGGGTCACCAGTCCGGTCTGGGAGTGTTCGGTCTTTGACAGAGATGTTTTGTACCAATTCTGATGGCTTCACCATGTCTATGTCCTTTTCAGGTTCCCGTTCGTTTAATCATAATCCAAGCTGTTCGTTGAATCACAATAGTGGAGATAATGAGCAGTCAGTTCATAGCCGACCTATATTTCAGGGTATAGATTGGAAGGCACTGTCTCATAATGATTCAAAGTACAACGAGAATACAATCTATCAAAGACTGATGGAAAATGGAAATGGTTCAGTCCAACCTCAAGCAATGAAAGGCATTTTAATTTCGGGTCAAGCTGATGAAGAGCATCTTAGATTGGCCGATGGGAGCTCTGAGGCAGCAAATAGACTTGAGAAACAATTGAATTTCCAGAAAAGTGTTGATGTTAGATCAGCATGTCCAAGAACGGGCTCTCTTGAAAATGGCTCAAAGTTTAATGTTGAGAAGAAAAAAGCCAAGGACTTTTTCAGTGGTAGCAATACCTGGATAACTGGGCTGGAAGCTGGTGGGGATGATTTTGTTGAGACGGTCATCAGATACATTCTCTCTGATTCGATGCTTGTGATGACCAAGAGATTTCATGAGATGCCCACTCGATACATAACGAGCCTGAAGGAAAACATCCGGCAGATGATGCTGAACATGGATAAGAATGTACAACTTGGTGCTTTTCAAGATGCTCTGCAGAACAGGACTGATATAACACTGGAATTGCTTACAAAATCTAATCGTTCTCAGTTGGAGATCTTGGTCGCACTGAAATCTGGGCGTTCTTATTTCCTTCAGTTGGACAACAGCATCTCGTCTTCCCATTTAGCTGAGATTTACATGAACATGAGATGCAAAAATCTTTCTTGCAGGGTTCTGGTGCCCGTGGATGAATGCGATTGCAGGGTTTGTTCAAGGAAGGATGGATTTTGTAGTGCTTGCATGTGTCTTGTGTGCTCAAATTTTGATATGGCATCCAACACCTGTAGCTGGGTTGGGTGTGATGTGTGTCTTCACTGGTGCCACACAGATTGTGGGATAAGAGAATCTTACATTCGGAATGGGATCAATTCTTCTGGTGCTCCAGGAATGACCGAGATGCAATTCCACTGTGTTGCCTGTAACCATCCCTCGGAGATGTTTGGCTTTGTCAAAGAAGTGTTTCTGAATTTTGCCCGGGAATGGAAATTTGAGCGCTTTTGCAAGGAACTGGAGTATGTCGATAAGATATTTTCATCAAGCAAAGATTCTAGAGGGAAACATCTGAGACAAGCTGCTGATGTGATGCTGGCAAGTTTGAAAAGTAAATCGATAGGCCTTCCTGAAGCTTGCAATAGGATATTGGGTTTCATTTCAGGTGCGCCAAATTGTTTAAATTGTGAGCTTTATCTGGATTTTATATCTGACTTTATCTATCTGTGTTAGCATAGATGATCGCATGGTGTGCATGTGACATTGTGAACACATTGGTTAAATTCTTGTGATATCTTCGCCATAGATATTCCTTATAATAATGGTCATGCTGATCATCGTCGATCGATATTTTGCATGGTGACTGCAGACTGTGATTCATCCACTCCTGGTGAAACCTGTGGAACGTTCAGATACGAACAGCAAAAACCCAGGCATGAGAGGGGAANAATTAAATTCTTGTGATATCTTCGCCATAGATATTCCTTATAATAATGGTCATGCTGATCATCATCGATCGATATTTTGCATGGTGACTGCAGACTGTGATTCATCCACTCCTGGTGAAACCTGTGGACCGTTCAGATACGAACAGCAAAAACCCAGGCATGAGAGGGGAAGACCTAGTCAGGACACTGCGTGGCTGAGATCTGTGTGCTCAGATAAACCGCATCATCAGCTGAAAAGGTCAGCAAGTGTAGTTGATGAGTTCCAGAGAGAGAGACAAGCTGAAATATGTGGAGCGGAGATGGGTTTTAAAAGGGGCTCGCCAAAGGAACCTCGTTTCGAAGAACTAGAGAGCATCGTGAGAATGAAGCAAGCAGAGGCAGAGATGTTCCAAGGACGGGCAGATGATGCAAGAAGAGAAGCAGAGGGGCTGAAACGAATAGCAATAGCAAAGAAGGAGAAGATAGAGGAAGAGTACAAGAGGAGAATGGGGAAGTTGAGTATGGAGGAGGCAGAGGAGAGAAGGAGGAGGAGGCACGAGGAGTTGGAGGCAATGGAGAGAGGGCAGAGAGAGTTCTATGAAATGAAGATGAGAATGGAGGAAGAGATGAGAGGGCTTCTCACCAAAATGGAAGTAACAAAGCAGAGTCTAGCATTGTAATATTTGTAGTAGTAATCATATGTAATGTACACACAAACCTCCTCGTATGTAACCTAAAGATAAATGTAATGTCTTTTCTTTTAGAGAGCATTAAAGAGTTTTGAGTCCGAAATGTACAGCCCTTGCCATTTTTTTTATAGTAATAGTAAATAAATAACGACAAGAAGAAAAATGGCCATCACTGTAATACAAACGGGTGAGGTGTGAAAGATAACTACCAGACTAGACTTGGTGTTTCTCCTCTCGTCTACATTCGCATTGCCTATCTCCCAAAAGGACCCCATTTACAAATGTGGTTGCTGGTTAGTTCGCAGCTGGAGGCTTAAAGTCTATCATCTCCCTTATGTTCAACTTGATGGATGGCCCCATTGACGAGCATATGTGCGCGCTTTTCCAGTACACTCCTTTTGCTCCCTTTGGCTTGTTTGTCTCCACGGATTTCTGCATTCATCATTTACTTTCCCCTCTTCATGTTTGTATTATAGACCAGATATATACATAATAAGAATGGGGAATCAGCCTACCACTGCTGCAAGGAAGTTTATGAGAAGGTCTTCCTCTGTAAAATTAACTTTCCCAAAGGGAATGTGAACAATCCCAGTTTTGTCTGCTCTGAATTCCACTTTCCCCTTCTTGAACTCTTCTATAGCCTGAGAGATGGATGCATTTTAAGCCATGATTACCAGAATCAGGAAAAAATGTTGCAGAGTAGGCTTACCTGGGGAATGTTAGCCGTGACTGTACCAGCCTTGGGATTTGGCATGAGTCCCCGTGGGCCAAGAATCTTTCCCAGGCCAGCAACCTAACCGCCAAGTTCAAGAATGTTAGGAATAGATGAGGAGTTACAGCTATCTTATGTGACATTCTTGGCCAAGCATGAGGTTTTCATATGATATAACTAGATCCTTATTGCATCAAAGATGCCAAATGAGTGGAAAACACAGACCTTGACCATCATATCTGGGGATGCAATCAACTTGTCAAACTCCATGAACCCTCCTTTAATTTGTTCGATTAAATCATCACTGCCCACAATATCTGCCCCTGCATTTTTGGCTTCATCGACCTTCTCACCTGGAAATGGTGCAAGCCAAAGATTGTAGAGAAGAATAAAATAAACCACAAGATTTCGAAATACACAAGAAGTCCATCCCAATCAAAATATAAAAGGTCAATAACACCAATTTATGTAGAGAAGCACTGACTGGAAATCGCAGTCCTAATAAAGAATTAAGACATATAGTAGACATTTTATGGTGGGGAAATTTACCTTGTGCAAGAACAGCGACTATAACAGTCTGCCCAGTTCCCTTAGGCAGGCTCACCTGTACAAAAAGACAATGCATTGAGATTTTTATTAATGTGAATGAAGCACAAGCATATCCAGCAAAGCCAAAGCTGACCGTTGCACGCAGCTGCTGATCATTGTACTTAGGATCGATGTTGAGGCGGAAATGGGCTTCAACAGACTCCACAAACCTTGTGTTAGCGGTTTGTTTAAGCAAAGATATAGCAGTCGGGACATCATACTCCTTTTTGGTTTCCCTTAGCTTTTGGATTTCCAAAAACCTCTTAGACCTTGTCTGTCAATGGGTAGTGATTAAAGCAAGAGAAACATTTTAAAATTCATTATAGCAAACAAGTGATTAAAGGAAGAGAAAATATTAATAGATAGAAAGCAAAAGCATACTCTATCTCTCTTGAGAACCAAAGCTGCTTTTCCTTTCTTAGGCTTAGGCGGATCAAGGACGGCAGTGGCGGTGGCGGTCTGCTCCGCGTCCTCCTCCGTGTCGAGGTCAGCCTCTGCGGCCACGGCGGAGACAACAACCTGGAAATATCGGTTGGAAGCTCTCTCAATAGGAGCACATCTTCTCTCCCTGGAACCCCCGAGGAGAAGGAGCGGGACGCTCAAGTTGTTGGGTCTGGGGCTCGCAAAAGAGAAAAGAGATGGAGTAGGGGTAAGGTCCTGGGAGCGAGTGGAAGCGCCGGCGTATGCTAGCATGAGAGAGGAGTGAGTGGCGCAGGCAGCCATTGTAGGAGCTCGCGAAGAAGAAGAGCAGTGACTAAGAAGTAAGAAGAGTCTCCCTAATCCATTCCACGCCCAAGGGGATAACAACACCCCCTTTCTCTTTCTGAGCTAATTACTCTCTGCGTGATGGTGCACCTTCACTACCGTGTTCCTACTTGACACGTGTCTTATTCTGGATCATTCGATCTTTTAAACAAACCCACACTCGCTACTCGTGACCTCTTTCTTCTTCTTCCTCCTCTTTTCCCAAATCACATTTCGCGTTTTCTTTCCCGCCCGGAGGTTAGTAAAGTTGATCCAATTTCCGATTCCTTTGTTTTCTCCTTCACTTTCAAATTTCGGATTTCCTCTGCTACTATTCCCCAATTTTGTGCTCATCGCGACCCTCTGCTCACTGATTTTGGGTGTTTCGCTGTAGACTGAGCAGAGATGTCTAACGTAACAGTCTGTGCGCGATTTAGGCCACGAAGCTCTAAAGAGATGCGAGATCACAGAGATGGTGTCTGTGTTCGAGGCATCGACGCTGAAACCTTCGTTTTCCAAGTTTGTACTCGACGCCATGTACTTGTTTTTTTCTTTCTCAAACTCTAGCGCATTGAATCACTGCTTCTTTTATTCAATTTTCTTGCGTTAGGATGACAAGGAAGATGAGTTTACATTCAGCCTCGATAGAGTTTTTTATGAGGACTCTCCCCAAGCTGCGGTTTATGAGTTTCTGGCTCTGCCGATCCTCAGAGGTATTCTACTCACGTTGAATGCTAACATCCTCTTTAACAAAATGATCTATGTGCACCACTGCTTCTTGCTGGATAAACTGCCTCACTTCTTCTGTTAGGGATTTTAGATCTAAACATTGAACACCAATGTGACTTTGATATGTTGCAGTGTAATCAACTCTTCGATTTTGCTTTCTTTGCTTTCCTACCTTTTTCTTTCAGACGCTGTGAATGCTATAAACGGTACTATCATCACTTATGGACAGGTTTCTTCTGGTGATCTCTTTCCCTACCTGCAGTGCTTCTTTTTTTTAAGTTGGTTTAACTTTTTGGCAGATTTAGATCTCAATTTCATCGTTTGATTTTTTTACTATGCAGACAGGGGCTGGGAAGACATATTCCATGGAGGTCACCTAAATAATCTTGATATATGTTTGATCCGTACCTGTAGCACAAGTACCTTTCCTTCTGATTAAACTTGGTTTTCTTCTATTGAATCAGGGACCAGGCATCAAGGACTGTGATGAGCACAATAAAGGATTACTTCCAAGAGTGGTCGATGGGATGTTTGAGCAGATCAGCTCCTCCAAAGATATTGCAAGATACACAGTTAAATTGTCCATGGTAGTGATCTAAATGCATTTGCTAAAACTCTCCTTACAAGCTCTCTTGTATAAATATCTTAAGTGCCTTTGTCTTATGTAGGTTGAGATCTACATGGAGAAAGTCAGGTAATGTGTATGTATGCCTATAATCCTCTCTGATTTCTTCTAGGGTATAGCTTATTGATAAATAAATGTATCTCTAATTCTCTCAGGGACCTGTTAGACTTATCAAAAGGAAACATACAGATCAAGGAGAACAAAACACAAGGAATACTGTTGTCAGGCGTCACAGAGGCTAGCTTCATTGCCTTATGTCTTCTGTTAGTCTTTAAATAAAACTTTACAGGATAGGCAAGTTTTAATAATTTGTTGCTTCAGGTGTCTGTATCAGATTCGGCGGAGGCATTACAATATCTAAGCGTAAGATAGCAGCTAACCTGAGTTTGTTGATTGCCAAATACTGCCTTCTTATTTCTTCTTTATGATGCCAATTGCCATTTCAGACAGGTTTAGCTAACCGCGCAGTTGGGGAAACCCGTATCCTCTTAGCTTTGCAGCACTTACTTGTTCAGTGTTTCCACATTTAATGGATAGTGAGATTAAGAATATGCTACTCCGAGTTGACTGAAAATTTAAAACTGATTGAGAATCATTTTGAAGAATGTTTCCAGTTTAACAATGATGACAGAAATGAATATGTCGAGCAGTAGAAGCCACTGTGCCTACTTGTTCACAATCCAGCAGGATTCAGTTAAAGATAAGAGGTAAAGCTTTTTCGCAATTAATAATTAAACAGTGATGCTGCAATGGTGGAGCTTATATATATACATTTGGCATGTGAACAGGGTAAAAACAGGAAAACTGATCCTTGTCGACCTGGCTGGCTCAGAGAAAGCAGACAAAACTGGAGCAGAAGGTAGAATTCTTGAAGAAGCTAAGACGATCAATAAATCGCTCTCAGCCTTGGGGAACGTGATAAACGCTCTCACAAGTGGGTCACCTAGCAAAGTGAATCACATACCATATCGTGACTCCAAGCTTACTCGCATCCTACAGGATGCCCTGGTTAGTGTTTCTTCTCAGGTTGATTTTATTTTATAATTTTCCAGCTTGTTCTCAATTCAATCGTGGTTTCCCATGCCACAGGGTGGGCATTCTCGAATGGCACTGCTTTGCTGTTGCTCACCAAGCACTTTGAATGCATCTGAGACGCTCTCAACCCTCAGGTTTGGCATGAGGTATGCATTTCAGTGTCACACTAGATGGCCAGTAACGTTTTTATGTTCCAATTGTTACATTATTGAACGTGTTTAAGACAGATGTTTGCTTCCAATTACTGTACAGGGCAAAGCACATAAAAGCATCACCACGTGCCAGTGAAGTAAAATCTGCGAAGACACAGGAGGATCCGTCCTGGGTAGCCAAAGATGAAAAATGTGGGAGGATCCTAGAGAAGGTTAAGATTCTGCGACAGCCATTTCCTCATTCTGTCTAATATTCAGAAAACGGGATCTAGAAGATACATATGCAATTATGCATTATTGTTATTGTATACAGATGAAAGATAGAATGAGCAACGAAGACATCATATTGCTAGAAGAAGTGTTCATACAGGAAGGGATCATTTTCAGCCTAGATTCTATGGTAGAAATGGAAACAGCATACGAAGATATTGTATCAAAAACTATACAATCCTTACAGCAGGCCGTTGAAGAACTTCAACTGAAAGTCAAAAAGGTAAACTAGAATGTTTGAAGGGGTTCATTTACATAATAGTATATATATTAGAAAGTGAGGGTGGGCCTGGTCAATGATGCAAGCTGTCCTGTTGTTTCCTCTTTGCAGTTAGAAACAGAAAACAAGGGTATTCAGGAACAAGCATTGCGCAATCACGAACCTGGTCCGGTTGGAAAGATGTCAGGGTTCATCAGTTCTTGGTATGCATCTTTCTTTACGTCCTAAAGGTGATTATATTAATATACGATTTTGGTAATGTAGAAAGATGTGGACAAGTAGATGGTAAAGAGGTAAGTTGCTCTTTTTAAGGTTGTGGGAGCAAAACAGATATTAACATTCAAAGTTATGAAATAATGGATGGGGGAGGATAAAAGCTAATTAAGAGAGAAATTACAATATCAGATAGAATATTTAGTAACGAGAGGTGTCAGGGAGAGGAGTGTCATTGAGGAAATGAATGAAGAGAGAAAGAGAGCGTTTTGGCTGGAAGCTGGGAACTTGATGACCAGCCCCTCTGACGGTCGCAAATGTCAACTTCCCTTTGTACTCCTCTGTGTATCCACCCACCTCCCCCCCTAGGTACCATGGATGCCAAGCTGTTTTGGCCGTTAGATTCATCTTCTTGAGGGAGTATTTGGTGGACGTCACTGGAATTCTCCCGTCCGTGTCTCCGCTGAACACCCAGACGCGGACGCCCTGACCCATCAGCTCCTTGATGAGAGGAATCACTGTGGTAGGACTGTCGTTCCACTTCTTTATCACACTGCTGCATGGCTGCCACTCATAAGGCAGCTTCGTAGCATTTGCGTGCAGAGCCGCTTGGACTTCCGGTCTGTTCAAGTAGGCCTGCACGTAATGGTCACTGCATGGATCAAACTTCCTTATTGTGGTTCCACGCTTGGGCCTGCGAGTGAGCGTGGAGTTGAGGCACAAGGGAGCGTATATGTTGTAGATGTCCAAGTAATACGTGTCCATGTCGATTTGGTCCGACACCATCGCGCACTCCTCAGTCATTACACTCGCAGACTCCGTCTTGAGATCGCAGTTGTTCTTGAGTCTAGCCAAAGAATCTTCGGAGATCAAAGCGTGACTCTCGAAAAAGTCGTACATACCCATCAAGTCGGTCTCGTCGTTGATCACCGCATTTCCCATCAGAATGCCCTTGAGATTGAGGAAGCTCCGGTGATGGAGAAGGATAGTATGGGCAAGTTGTGGAACATAGTGGCCGGCATAGCTCTCACCGGCGATGTACAAGTCCCTGCCTTTGTACTCTGGGAACCTCTCGAACCACTTCACCAAGAAGATGTAGTTATCAGCCGCCGTATTCCTGTCCCCGTGCTTCTCCAGGTCCGACGTTGTGTTGGTGTACGAGAACCCCACTCCCGCCGGCGATTCTAAGAACAACACGTTCGCAGCTGCACCACACACCGTTTTGATTATTCTTTAATCACAAGAACCGTTTACCATTAATTTGTTTATTAGTATTTTTTAGTTTTTTTAAAATGGGGTACCATTGTTCCATGCATATCGGTTTCTAAAAAGCGTTTTGCCGTCGCTGTGCACTCTAAACGGCCCAAGCTCTTGTAATGCTCCATACGCCAGTGACGAGCATCCCGGTCCTGTTTATTTCATTAATTATACATGTATTAGTCACGCAGATTTGTGTAATCAGATTCTCGAATTTGTTCACAGAGCTAATTAACTGCTGCGCTATTAATAACCCTGATGAACGAATAAAATAATAGTATTAAGAAAAAAAAGTACTAGTGTACACTGGAACTATATAGAATGCAATATAGATACGTAGTGGCTAAATAATTCACAAGTAGAGCTGTCCAACAAAGCACGCCGAGAAATCCTCAGCATGTGCCATTTTTGAAATCCATCGAAAAAGGCAAATATTTTTTCTTTTTCTTTTCTCAGTTTTCGATTGGGGATGTCTCTTGATATAATATACTATCGATGTCACAATAATTAGCTCTGATGAAAAACAGAGAGGGAAGAAGCAGGCTTAGGCTAATGGTATGGTCCTCACAATTATTATATTCTGAAAATCATATAACATATGATAGATCAAACACAGAGAAAAAAGAGAGTCTCGATGATCAAACTAACATTCTTGTTCAACTTTCTTCTCTTTTGCTATGTACTTACATCTACAAACCCATAAATAAATAAAGATGCAAACCAAGATACATATATACGAGTGTGGACGATGAAACGTACCGCCGTTGAGCCAGAGAAGCAGAGGAGAAGAATCCTTAGACTTGGAGGCTTCCACGAAATAGTAGAAAAAGGAACGCCCCGCGGACTTGTCGACGGTGATGTAGCCGCCATACTGATCGAAATCAACGGGAGGCTGTCCGGGCAATCTCCGTATCAGATCTCTCTTTCTTAACTCCTCCTGGTTAGCAACACTCCGCAGCGAAGACGGTTTCAAATCCTTAACGGCCTTGAAATGGCCTGTGTCCATGGAGGACGAACCCACCCCTCGCTTTGACAGGTACAGGCGGCTCAGGGCGTGCACTTGGCTACTGCATTCGATTCGATACGACACACACAATAACACCAACACCGCTGCGATTACAGAGTAGCCCTGTCCTTTCATCATTCTCTTATGTATGAACTCTAGTGGTGGAGGAGAGAAAGAGAAGGAGTTATGTTTTGAAGAAGAGACAGTTAAATAAAACAACGAGTGTGTGGGTTTGCATCTTTAAAAAACAACCTTTTTTTTTTCGGGTCAAAACCTCCAACTATACGAATGATTGTTTTTTTTTTTATTATTGTTTATATAACAATCTTTTTAATTATTGTTTATACTTTTTTTTTACAGCTATTATTTTGTTTTTCATTTTCAATTACTGCAGTTTTGATAAGATTCCGATTAGTGATTATTATTATTATTATTTTTAAAGATTAATTATACGCTTTTTATTTGGACGTCAGTTAATATATATATGTTTCATGTAATAAAAAGGTTGTGTATAGTTGAAGAGACGGTAATATTAATTTCCCTTGGAATCTTTATCGACAGCAATGGGCTAAAGTGAAACCATATTAAATTATTTATGTTCACTGATAACACTGTATATGGCCTTTGATTATTGTTATTTTCGGAGAGAAACTTGATCGCAACTTATAATAAGTAGAAATGGTCCAATGATTATTGGTTTTTAATAAACATTTCTCTTCTTTTTTCGAATAAGAAAATGCATTACCTTATAAAAATGTAGAAGTGGAATTCGGAAAAATCTGAAGAAAAGAAAAAAGGCGAGAAGATGTCAACGTCTCTGACCGATCATGTTATGCCATGTGACGTGACTCGATGCTGCATTCCTGATATGTTCACACTTTATTATTCCCTGATATGTTCACACTTTATTATTCCCTAATTCCCTCTTTTGTTTCTTCGTAATACATTTAAGCACCGTTAAAATGACTAATTCCTACATCCCTACTACCAACATTACACATTCTCCACCTTGGAATTAGGTTCTACACTGAATATTTATTTGGATTTATTTTTTCTTCTCGAGGTGATTTTACAGGAATGTATAAAGTATAAACGCATACGGCCATTCCTATCAATAATTCAATAGTATAGCTTATGTCTACCATTGTTTAATATATAATCTGAAACTGAAAACTGTAAGACAATGATATGAGCGGAACATGGGATTTTCGTGTACGAGCCCACTGGCCAGATCCGATGTTTCAGCAAATTCCTTTCCAGTTACAAATATAATAATAATCACATTCCCCTTGACTTGTGTGAAAATGAAACACATTATTGGGCCCAATTGTTGCGATTCATACTTGGGAGACTCACTATTCCTGGGCCCAGTTGTTGCGATTCATACTTGGGAGACTCACCAATTCCTGGCCCCAATTGTTGCCATTCATACTTGGGAGATCTCACTATTCCTGGGCCCAAAGTAGATGGGTCTTAGTAAGGCCTGAAAGACGAGGTGACGTGTCATGTGTACAATGGCTCTCAGAACCTTAGGGGAGTGTCCGAGTTTGCCCTTACTCTTTTGAGGTAAGAGTACGATTTCACCCCTATATCGAAATGTTATCAGATCCTTTTCATTCTTGTAAATCTATAATGGTAACTCCTCCTTAATCTTCTTCTTCTTCAGATCCCAATTTACAATTCAACTTGACACCCTAATTTTCCACCTCCGATCGCCCGATTCCAAATATGGCTTGCATCAAGGGGGTGGGCAGATCCGCCTCCGTAGCCCTGGCTCCCGACGCTCCTTACATGGCCGCTGGAACCATGGCCGGAGCCGTCGATCTCTCCTTCAGCTCTTCCGCCAATCTCGAGATCTTTAAGCTAGACTTTCAGTCTGACGATCGCGACTTGCCTCTCGTTGGGGAAAGCCCCAGCTCCGAGCGCTTCAATAGACTCGCATGGGGAAGAAACGGATCTGGATCCGAGGAATTCTCCCTTGGTCTTATTGCCGGCGGCCTTGTCGACGGAAATATAGATCTATGGAATCCGCTTTCTTTGATCGGGTGCGTTTTCTTTTATCTATTCAGTCTTTGTTGCAATTCAATTCATCGCCGTTTTTTTTCCCCTAATTTATTATCAGTGATCACTGTTTTTCTCTATTCGGCAATAGAAATTTTTTCTACTCAACTCTCTAATTTGCTTCTACACCGAACGACGAGTCTAACTCAAACAACTGTCACATTTTTCAGTTCCCAGTCCAGTGAAAATGCACTCGTTGGACACCTTTCAGTTCACAAAGGCCCTGTGAGTTGTGTCTCTCTACATCATTTTCTTCCGAAACGCTGTTTTGTTTTGTCTCTCCTCATTTTTGATGTGTGCGTGCTACTTTTGCTTGTATTTTAGGTCCGTGGTCTTGAGTTTAATGCCATCACCCCAAACCTACTTGCTTCTGGGGCTGATGATGGTGAAATTTGCATTTGGGACTTATTAAAGCCTTCAGAGCCTTCTCATTTTCCACTTCTCAAGGTATACCATTATCACCACTTCTTACAAGTCAACAACCCTTGCTTTTTGCATTACCTTACTGTCAGAATTGCATCGTGTAAACCCAATTCCTTCAGCCCTGGAGCATCTTAAACTTTATGAGACTCTTTTGCAGGGTAGTGGTTCTGCTACGCAAGGTGAAATCTCCTTTATATCGTGGAATAGAAAAGTTCAACAGATATTAGCTTCTACCTCATACAACGGGACTACTGGTGAGACTTAGGGGTTTAACTCCCTTTCTCTATCTGGTTGATTTGTACTTCATTTCTCTCTACTATAACTCACCAGTCTTTATTTTCTTTTCCCCCAGTAATATGGGACTTAAGGAAGCAGAAGCCTATAATTAAGTAAGTATTCTATTTATTAACTGATATTATTCAGGCTCTCGATACCTGTTATCAAAAACTTGATCTGGCCAATATCAATCAACAGCTTTGCAGATTCAGTTCGACGCCGCTGCTCTGTTTTACAGTGGAACCCTGACATTGCTACTCAGATAATGGTTGCATCAGATGACGACAGTTCACCTACTTTGAAGGTAAGGAATCATTTAATGCCTTCCTTCATATAGTTCCAATTTGGTTCTTTTAGTGATCTAAGGTATCTGCAATCAGCTCTGGGACATGAGGAATACAATGTCACCTGTGCGCGAGTTTACTGGACACCAAAGAGGTATTTTCAAATCATTGCTATCACGATACTTTTCTCAGTGCTTCTCTCTAGCTTGGTATCATTTCGTATGGTTGGCAAGTGGACAACGTTGTAAATCAGCCATCTTGGTCTTTAACCCAGTCATTTTTTGGTGCCATTATATTATAGTCCTGTTGTCTTTATTCTTTCTATTGTTACGCCTTGGTGAAATGTAGTGGTGGTACTTCTTATCTGTCAGGGGTGATTGCAATGGAGTGGTGTCCAAGTGACAGCTCATATCTTCTTACCTGTGCTAAGGACAACCGAACGATTTGCTGGGACACAAATACAGCAGAGGTAAGGAAAAGGAATCGATTAAAGATAAAATCTGCTATGTCCCCTAATTTGTTAACTATTTTCCGTTTTGACTGAATTTGATCCAACCATATCAGATTGTGTCTGAGTTACCTGCTGGTAACAATTGGAATTTTGATGTTCATTGGTACCCAAAGATACCTGGAGTTATATCAGCATCTTCCTTTGATGGGAAGATTGGCATCTACAATATTGAGGTATCTAGGAAGTTTGTCCTTCAGTATTTGTAAATTGTTTTGTTCTATATGAATGTAAAAAATGTATGAGGCATAATAAATAATGAACATGTGAATCCAGCCCTATGAACTGCTTCCCTTTCTTCAATTAATCTAGATTTTAGGTTCCCTGTTTACTGTTCTNAAATTATTCATCATCGAATCAAATGGATGATTTGTGCTGATTCCACTCCAAGTTCTAAATTTATAACCTCCACGTCAGGTGATTTGGAATAAAATCAATTTTATTGAGTCACGTCTAAGAGTTGGCGTCAAACATTTCTCTTCAATTAATCTAGATTTTAGGTTCCCTGTTTACTGTTCTACTGGAGATCAAATGTTTCAGGGTTTAATCTTATGCGCTTTCCATTTGAGATTTTACCTTCAAGACCTTTGAACTCTAGATCTCTCTTTTCCCCACCTAGAGTGAATTAAAAAAACATGTATTCAACGCTTTTGGTGCAGGGTTGCAGTCGCTATGGTGCTGAAGAGAATAATTTTGGTACTGGTAATTACATTTACCCATTCTGAACAATTTGTGTACTGTTGATTACTTTTATCATTTCTGCGTTGTAGGATGAATAGCATCAGAACCAACATTACTTCTTATAATCCTCTTTGTGCAGCTCCTTTAAGAGCACCAAAATGGTATAAGCGCCCGGTTGGGGCATCTTTTGGATTTGGGGGAAAGCTTGTATCATGTCACGCAAAGGCCCCTCCAAAGGGTGCTTCGAGCATTTCATCTGAGGTAGGTATATAGAGATGATTAATTATCCTGTTATACCCCTTTTGTCGTTAATTCTAATTTGACTAAATGTCATGTTCAGGTGTTTTTGCATAGCCTGGTAACAGAACAGAGTTTGGTGAGTCGAACTTCTGAATTTGAAGCTGCGATAGAAAATGGAGATATGACTTCTCTAAGGGGTTTGTGCGAGAAGAAATCTGAAGAGACTGAGTATGCCATCCTTGTGATTGAAAATGTTCATATTCGCCTTTAACAAAACTCATCAAACAACTCAGTTTTGGACCGTTTCAATTCACTGATTTCGCAGATCCGAAGAGGAGAAGGAGACATGGGGCTTGCTGAAAATCATGTTTGAAGAGGAAGGAACTTCAAGGACAAAGTTGATCAGTCATCTTGGCTTTACTTTGCCTATTGAGGAAAAGGATGAGGAAGTAAATGCGCTCTCGTCAGATCTGAATGGCATTAGATTAGAGGATACTGCGGCGCATGCACTGGAGCCTGAAGACAGTAATGAGGCAGCTGCATTTGCTATGGACAACGGAGAAGACTTCTTTAACAATTTTCCTGCTAAACCGGATACACCCGTATCTACATCTGCCAAAGATTTTACGCCTCCTGACACAGATTTTGCTGCCAAAGGAGAAGAAAGCCAAGAAATGCAAGAAGAAGAGGAGGAAAGTTCTGACCCAGTATTTGATAATGCCATCCAGCGTGCTTTGGTTGTTGGAGATTACAAGGAAGCGGTGGATCAGTGTGTATCTGCAAATAAGATGGCCGATGCTTTAGTTATTGCTCATGTTGGTGGTACAGCATTGTGGGAGAGTACTCGTGAGAGATATTTGAAGACGAGCAGTGCGCCTTACATGAAGGTATTATATGTAGATTCGTTTCCAACTTGATATGTACTTAAGTGCCATCTACATTACTGTTTGTGGTCGCAAAATCTATAAACTACTGTATGTAAATCTGTTTCAGGTTGTTTCTGCGATGGTGAACAATGATCTCAGGAGCCTTATCTTTACAAGGTCACATAAGTTCTGGAAAGAGACTCTTGCTCTCCTCTGTACTGTAAGTTTCTCAAACTGAGGAAAAATACTTAGAAAAGAAAATAAATTTTGGTTTTTTTTTATCAAAGAAAAGAAATTAAGTGATATTGTTTATTATATACTCAAATAATCATAAAGGAAATGGGATCTGCCTTATCATGTCTTACTCAACGAAAAATTTCTGCTATCACTTTAACTCTTCTAACAATAAAATGTGATATGTTATTTTCGTTGACTTGTGAACCAAGATGAACAACTCGTCAGTGTGACATGATGCATGCAACTGCTACGCTATTCTGATCACTATAAAACTTCTTTGTGACGAATGCTGATCTTATATTCATTGGCAAACAGTTTGCACAAGGAGAACAATGGACCACCCTGTGCGATGCCCTTGCCTCAAAGTTGATGGCTGCTGGTAACACTTTGGCTGCTGTTCTGTGCTACATTTGTGCAGGCAATGTTGACAGAACAGTAGAAATATGGTCGAGGAGCCTTACAAATGAGCGGGATGGAAGATCTTATGCTGAGCTTCTTCAAGTGCGTATCACTTTCTATTTTTTGCGCATAAATTTTGTTGGGCTTCTCTGCTCATATTTTTCTGCCCTTATCTTATAATAGGATCTTATGGAGAAGACTCTTGTCCTTGCTTTGGCAACCGGCAACAAAAGGTTCAGCGCATCTCTATGTAAACTCTTTGAGAGTTATGCTGAGATACTGGCAAGCCAAGGGCTTCTTACAACGGCAATGAAGTACTTGAAAGTTCTGGATTCTGGTGGCTTGTCACCTGAACTTTCTATACTACGTGATCGTATTTCTCTGTCTGCAGAACCTGGTGCGTATGCAGTTGTGTTTTGATTAATGTTTAAGAGAGTTTTGATGATAAGGTTAGCTTATCATTTTATATTTAATCTGCAGAGACCAACTCTGCAGCTTCAGGAAACACTCAGCCTCAAAGCACCATGCCATATAATCAGGTTTTTGTTTTGAGTTCTACAAGTATTTTTAAATTGTAACTTATAACTCTCTGAAATCCATTTAGCTTTTACGGATAACATACTTAGCCTTTACTCTTCTGTGGCTTAGGAGCCAACTCAGGCGCAACCAAACGTTCTTGCTAACCCATATGATAATCAGTATCAGCAACCTTACACTGATCCTTATGGAGGATATGCCCCTCAAGCTTCACATCCACCCATGCAGCAACCAACTATGTTTATGCCTCACCAAGCTCAGCCAGCTCCGCAGGTTTCTAAAGTTTTTGGCTTTGTAGCATTTCCTTGTCGTCATTCTTCCTTACACCATCATGCATTTATGATCATCCTTATCTAACAGTTCTCAGACGTCTAGATCAGGAAATTTTTCATTTGTGTTATGTTTTTGTATGAGGGTATTGGTCAAGCTTTTGAGATATGACGACATCTGGAATATGTATGTGGTGCTCAATTGCATAGTCTCTTCTTTTGTGTGAATTTTTTAGTCATAATATCAGATGGATTATAGGTATCTGGTTCTTTGACCTAAAAAACAAAAAATACTCCTCAACACCGAACATTTCAGCCTCTAAGCCCATGACCTGAGAAAAGGAGAGTGTAGACCTTTGCTTTAGTTCACTTCTGTAGAATCTATATCCTAGAGGTCGTGAGAAAAGTTTGTGGTCGGGAATCTATAATAGCATAGCTTGGGACAGCTTGTTGACTATGGTTGTCTATATGCAGCCATCTTTTGCTCCAGCTCCGGCAAGCAATGCTCAGCCATCCACGAGAACTACTTTTGTTCCTTCAACTCCCCCTGCACTGAAGAATGCCGACCAATATCAGCAGCCAACCATGAGTTCTCATTCATTCACAGTATGTGAACTTTTTGACTCCATTGTGTTTGATGTTGCCTGCAGTTTTAGTTTGACTAAGCTAACCGCTATTTTATCAGGGACCATCTAACAATGCATACCCTGTTCCTACGGGTCCTGGTCCATATGCACCTTCTGGCCCTTCACAAGTTGGGCAATATCCACACCCTAACATGCCCCAAGTTGTTGCTCCAGCAGCTGGACCCATAGGATTTACGCCCATGGCAACTCCAGGAGTTGTTCCAAGATCTGTGCAACCAGCAAGTCCTCCAACACAGCAGGCAGCTGCGCAGGCAGCCCCTACGCCTGCAGCTCCGCCACCAACTGTTCAGACTGCAGATACTTCCAACGTTCCAGGTATCGTACGACGTGACATGAGCACCATGTCTGTTTTGATTCTGACAAAATTCATATAATGACCACCTGTTGTAAACTGATCCAGCCCACCAGAAACATGTGATAACAACGTTGACAAGGCTTTTCAATGAGACATCGGAAGCACTGGGAGGCGCACGTGCAAATCCTGCCAAGAAGCGTGAGATAGAAGACAACTCAAGAAAATTAGGTGCTCTGTTTGTGAAACTCAATAGCGGAGACATCTCCAATAATGCTGCCGACAAACTCGCACAGCTGTGTCAAGCTCTGGACAAGCATGACTTCAGCGCAGCCCTTCAAATACAGGTAAGCTAGTGAATTGATATCTTCTGGTTTCCTTGTGTTTAATAATCAGTTTTATTGACTCAAAAAACAGGTACTTCTGACGACCAGCGAATGGGACGAATGCAACTTCTGGCTGGCAACACTAAAGCGGATGATCAAGGCCAGGCAAAATGTGCGGTGATTATTTATTTTCTGGGTTCATCGAAAAATTCTATAAATCCAAAGGAGAGGGACGTGTGTATCAGACTCCTTTTTGCATTCTTAATTTTGTTCTTTTTAAAACGCCCTTGCGGCTCCAATCTTTTTCATTTAAGAACTCATCCTACATCAGTTACTCTTTTTTTTTTTTTTTTTTTTAAAAANGAGATCATCAGATTGCTTGACATTCTCATGTTACTTTACAGGACAAGTTTGTTCGTCTCTCTTTCTACGAATTTTGTTAGATTTACTCTCGTTTTTCTTTATTTTGTTATTTAATAGAGGAACAAAATGTATGTTTACTTGTCATATTCGGTCGATGAACTCACCAAAAAGTATAGTAGTAGTATTCGAAATTTTATTGGAGTTGAACCCTCTTAATAAAAACCTCGACAATCTGTAAAGGCTAATAATAAACAATAAAATGGCGGCGTTTATTCAAAATTGGGAATAGGACAGGACAAAATGGGACTGGAATTATGTCCGCCTTTTAAAGCTTGAAGTTGGCGAGCGAGGGAGTGGTCTAGATCAGATGCACAGCGGACAGATGGAGTGGAACCAATGAAAAAAGGAGCGATCTTTACGTTGAATTGGATTGTGTAAAGGGATGTAAAAGATCTAACGTTGTTCTCATGCGCCACACTGAGCATACGAAGCGACATCACAAATCAATGTGGTGCAGCAGCCAGCAGGTCCGTTGTCTTGCGGAATCTACGAAAATATCTATAATCTTTGGGTTATATAAAACAGGCCCATATAGTGAGACTGTAGGCTCAGGCTCATAGAATAGAGTGTATGGGCCCAAATGGCATTACCAATTGCTTAACGT
>OVAQ01000533.1:0-30112 GCA_900406345.1 Erysimum cheiri
AAACTCTTGTGTTAGGCTTTTAACAGCCCATTAATGAAAAGACCACATCTTTCAGCCCAAAAAAAAAAAAAAGGTAAGGAAAGGGAAGAGAAAGAAAAGGACAGTGATGGGGAAGGCTTATCTTAGAGAAGGTGCATTTTGCCACACCAATCTTTCTTTGTCACTGTTAGTCAACTTCGCACCTCTTTTTTTTTCTTTCTTCAAATTTTGATTTTGATTTGAATATTTGACATTGATCTTGTGTATGTACTAACTTGACAAGAATTAGTGCTTTCAATATATGTATTGTTTTACAAACAATATAGGTGACATTGGTAAATAACTAGCTACTTGTAAAAGAATTTCAATATAATAGATGACGATGAATATAAAAACTAGATTGGAAAATAGAATCGGCGGTTATAATACTAAATCATTCTTAGTCAAGTGAATATTGTAATCAAATGACATAAATTTGGGTGTCAAGAAACTTTATTTTGTGTTCAAATTTCAAAGGATTTAACTTGATGTTTTCCAAATTATATGTGTTTACTAATTTGGCAAGTAAAGCTCTGTTTCTGTTCCTTGTTGTGGTCAACAAATCGATAGTAAAAGAAACTGGTTCATTTTTTTGGTTGTTACCTAAAAAGTAAAACGAATAGCATTATTATTTATTTCAAAGTTACCAAAACACAAATGCATCCCGTTGACTTACCAAATCAAAAGAAGTATCATTACTTTTAAAGCCTAACCCATTTTACCTGTTTTGGAAAGTTACTTCTTCGTTCTGTTCATAATTTTGGCCTTACAGTCTTCCTATCTAGCCCAATATAGATCCTGTTCGACATATACATCCACTCATTTATATAATAAATATAGCATCCAAAGCGAAAATGTAAAAGCAGTGTTGACATTAATTAATACGTGTGAGTTCATCCAGATCAGGGATGATCAAATTTTGTTTTTAGGTGCACCGCAGAATTTGAAGAATATTTACTCTGAGTTTCAATGAAAAAAACCTTCTATATTAGAAAAAATAGGGTTGAAACAAGAGATACAAATTTATCTAACTCAACTTAATTGCTAGAAAAAAATTGTAATGACGGATTTTAGTGTAAGGTACCAGAGTTATATGATGAAAATGAAATACAAGGCTAAAAAGAAAAGGAGAAAATGAACGAAGGATCCAAAGTTTGGAAGTTTAACGTGAATCGATATTATGAAAACGACGGAGTAAACAACAAAATTGAGAATATATGAAAATGGTGGAGAAACTATTGTGCTTGTTGACCTTTTTTTCTTTTCCAAAAGATTGGACAAACGCATAGAAGAAACACATGCACGAGTCCTAATTAACAATTAAAAATAGAGAAAAACAAAATGATGGGATCACTTAAAAACATCTAAATCACACCGTCTTTCTTTGATTTGTCATGAACATACTTTTCTTTCAACCAAGAAGAAGTAACCCTACACATTTCATTTCTTTTGATCATAAACTCCTTGTGTACTCATTGCCTACATTTATGCTATTATCATTGCTTTCTATAGGTTTGGACTATATAATTTGCATATTGCCATTGATATATTAATGTAAAATTTAAAAATCTCGTATTTTATTATGCTGGACCCGCTGACCTCTATATTAATCACCCAATATTAAAGCAATGCGGGATTGTTGATTCGAAACCAGGATGTCTACGGACTTGCATGTGGGTTATAGCCACTAAACTATACTGCCTGGACACTAAACACACTCGCTAGGTCAAGACAAAAACAGACAGGAAACATACTCTATTTGATATGTACAACATCATTAGCTAACAGTTTAAGAGTCCTAGAGTAATACTTACTATGAAATTATTTTGTAATATTAGTTATATATATGTATCATTTCCTGCTAAAGTTAAATTTCAAATTTAATTTAAATTTTCAGCATGTAGTATTATAAGTAGTAAAGTTTTCACATGATTTTAATAAAATATTCAAATGTTTACCCAATTCTATCAAACGTTCATGAACCGTTGACCTTACAACTAGTTATGAGTTGTTGGGTGCCAAATTACGAAAGTGGGTTACATAAGATAGAAACTTGCCAAAGTATAAAACCAATAATTTGCTCCAGTAGTGATAAAAATATAAAACAAAAAATTAAATTTCCTATTGGATAGATTTTTTTTTTTGTGTGCAAACGGATAGCTAAAACTTGCTATTGGATCGCTATAACTTCCTATTGGATCGCTAAAACTCGAAACTAGTTATGAACCAACCATAACATGAAACGTTTAGTTTTTGGTACATTATGCAACAAAGTTTACCACCAAATAGAAAAAGTCTTCGTTACCATCAATTGATCTATAGATTTTGCTTTTGCATGACCTTTCCCATCAACTTGTGGCGATTTTGCCCTTACGGATACACAAAATGTCTTCTAATTAGTCCCATAGTACATCCATCCACTGTAGGAATCGAGATCCTATGTCCTCGTAACGATTGCGAATTATTATCTATGTCTCCTCATTATGTGGGCCAATGTAAAATAGACTATTTTATTTTAAGTTTTTAAATGTCTGCAACTTTGCCTAAAAATATGCAACAAATGGTAGTAGATACATTTGTTTGCCAAAAAAAAAAAAAAATTGGTAGATATATACATAATAGTAGAATTAAGAGTGGTGGATAAGGAACAAACACAGATGGAATTTACCACATAACACGTTTATAGAAAGAAAAAAATAAAAATAAAAAAAGTAAAAACATTTATAGAAAACAATACTTTTGTGCTATATAGAAAAAAACATGAAGTAATTTATAAGAAAAATAATTATCAAAAAAAAAATTAAGCTATCTTTTTTTTAGATGATTTCTGGACCTACAGAGCCAATCCTCTACATGAAAAAATGCTCTCGTTGGAATTTTTACTTCAAAAGAAAAGAAAATTATATATTTTTGATTCAGATGAGTGATCTCGAAGGAAAAAAATCTCCAAATACATCGAACCTATATTATATAGGATGAAATGGAAAACAACAATGATTTCCCTAGATTCTGGAAAAAATTGATTTCAGCTGGACGAGTATCTAAGTTATTGTTGACAAAAAAAAAAGTATCTAAGTTACTGCAGTTCTGTTACGTAGTTTTTGTTTTAGTTCAAATTTTGTTTTAAATTTTGTTATTTATATAAAAAATTTGATTTTTCATATTTGGTTAAGTTTACTATCATCCAAATTAAATATTTTGTATACAGACAAATAAACATAATTATTTTTATTTTAAATTTGGATTTGGTTCAACCATGGATCTAATCAAATATCATCTGGTACTAGCAGTTGTAATATGTTTTAATACTAAATAAAGACTGCTGAGTGAGGTGAAATGTATCCTAATTGTGGATAAAGTGTGGCTTTTACAAAGAAATTGAGACGTTGTTTTCATCTTAAATGAGAGATGATCCATAATGATGATGGTGATGACGATGAGTAGGCCGATTTAGTGACTGACTAAAACGTGTTCCTACAATAAATTGGTATATATGCAGTAATCCTACTATTCGAATGTCGTTCTTGGAATGTACTTAATCGTAAAGTAAGAAATATCTAACAAAAAAATAGTTATATAATTTACCTTAGGGGGTGGCTAGGTATATAACGCATTCCAGATATTTCTTTCCATATGTTACCTAAATCGATTTGATTCCCAAAAAAAATCTGGCTAACCTGACTAATCATGGATTGAAACAGATATAATTCAAATAAAGAACAAATATCGTGTTTGGTGTTGTTTGGTCTGGTTTTTTATCGGACGGACTAAACACCCATTTAATGTGAACATGACCAAAGCACATCAAGTTTGAGCTTACTTAATTAGTGTTGATTAAGTACATGATTAATTAGGCAATAAAGTTGATTTGTATGCTGCTCACATGGTTTTGCGTGAAATAATGCTTTTAACCATCTTTTTGTCTCTCCTACATTTCGAGCTAAAAAGCTAAGTCGTGTCTTTCCTTTTTATTTATTGTTTCTTTACATTGTTCTTCACTTCTTCTGCTGTTAAGAATGTTTCACGAGATGTTATTTATCTACAAATTCAAAACACAATTTATATTTTTGTTAAAGGACTTAGACTAAAAACAAAATTGCTTAGGCAAATATCAGTATATCTTTTCAAAGAAATGACTATTCCTTCCAATTTACAATAATTATGTTTTGAATATAAATTTACACAAATAATAAACGTGTTAAGAATTTAATTATACTCCTGCAAAACATACGTCTTTTCGGTATTATGTTCTAGTTTATATTTTTACTAATTTTGAGTTGAGATTATAGTAGATAGTTTAAACAAAAATTTACATTGAAAATCCAAGAAAACATAAAAAACATTACAACGACATTTAATTTGAAAGGGGATGGTGTTAAAGAGATTACAAAGTCTTGCTAATTAGAAAATTCAATGGAATAGCAATTTTCTTAAATAATAGTTATATTATCACTAGCTTTCTTTCTCTGTATTTAATATTTATAGTTGATAGCTTATTAATCAGTAACAAATATAGATCTTTATTTAAATAAGAAGATTTGATTTTCGTTTTTTAATACTAGTTTTCTTTTCACCGAAAACATTTTAAAGCGTGCTAAATGAAATAGTAATAATTATGATTGTTGTGCAACTATCCAAATTTTAACTTCGTATAATACATGTCGTTTGGAGAAACATAAAACGAAATAACAACAGGTGAGAGTGAGATAGAAGCGACGTGAAAACGAAAGGCAACTCTTTCATAACTAAAGATTCCTTTTTGATAGTCAGTCAAAAGAAGTCAACGGTTAAGTTAGTTGACTAACGATGACGATAAATGACGTCAGCGTCAGCTTTTATCTTCTCCTTCCTCTCCTCTGTTTAAATAGAAACCAAACCACTTCGACTTTCACTCACTCACACACACACATAAACAACACACAAAGACACATTCGCCCACAAGAAAAACCTATAACCCGCCATGTGTGGACACGTCAGCTCCTCCGGCGACAATTGTCCATGTTTCGTATACTCCGACGACGTAGTGGCTCCTCCTCAGCTGCATGATCATGATCGTCATCATCATCAGTTCCCGCCTCCGCCTCTGCCGCTTCTTATGATGAGCCACCAATCGCTATTCGCGGCCGACGCGGTTTCAGGGTTTGGTTACTTTGATTCCGGCATGAACGGTGGTGGCGGAAGCAGCAGCTGCGACTCGCCGAGCTCTATGGGGAGCGGCGGAGAGAGTCTTGTTATGCAGAGGAGTGTTAGTAGCCATAATGGCTTTTCCGGTAATTTTGCAACAGCCCACGATTTCGTTAACGATGATGATGGGCCAGTGAGACGGGCCCTTAGCGCCGGAGATCTACCCGTAAGTAATACGGAGTATTATATACACACTTGCATGACATATTTTATTGATTCAAACCTATTAGCCCAGACTTTGTTGCGTTTGCGTTTTTTGTTATGATGATTAGAGCCTATTACAACATGAAAACGCAAACGCATATATAACATAAACACAAAAAATAACATAACAATTAGAGCCTAGTATATATGCAATTTCAAGATTTAAAGGTTACCTTTTATGTTTGCGTTTACATATGACAATAATTCACATTTTATAAGAAATACTATATTGAATGCAAGACCAAACATAAACGAAGCCATTTGCGCTTCCAGTTAACAAAAAAATTATCTACAAATACCAAATGTCGGGCTTTTATTTGAAAAAGTAAGATCCTAGCTATCATATTATGTATATAAACGACACTTTTTTGGTTTGTGTATAGAGGACAAGCAGAAGAGAGAGCAGTGCGGTGTGGAGTGAGAGCAATGCAATAATAGAAGGAATGAGCAAAGCATATAAGTATAGTCCTGAGGAGAAGAAAGAGAAGATCGAGAAATATCGTAGCAAACGAAACCTTCGGAATTTCAACAAGAGGATTAAGGTATTTCTAAAAACAAATTCTTTGAAAAATGTTTACATTAAACTGCGTTTTCTGCTAATATAAATTATTTATTTTATTTTTGCATACGTATTACTAAAAACAATTGTAGCACATGCTTGGTTATATGAACGAGTTTATCTTTTTGATTCATACTGTTCTTCACCATTTAGAGTACATGTACACCTAACCTATATATATTCAGCATGTGTATATATATATATATATGTGTCGCATGGAAACTATTTAAGACTTGACATGTAGCTGTATGAAACAGTAACCCTTCCATTTTCTAATCAAGCATATAATTTTCTCCATTAATCAACTAATAATGAATTCTGTATAATTTCATAGCTAGACAAGCACTCCGCGATATGCATATATCTTTTTTTTTTTTTTTTTTTTTAAATTTNGGCCGACCCATTAACCTAATTTCTACAATTAAATTGTAGAGTCGGGAATTCGATTCTTGGTGTATCCGCATATATCTATTTTATTAAAAACAAATTTATTAGATAATAATTCTTTTGAGACACGAATACACATTTGATACAAAATTAAACGGTTCGTTGACCAAAAAAAAACTGGCTCAATGTATCATATCAATCACTCCTACCACTTAAAAAGTAACATTGAATTTTTCTTTTAAATCTTATCTTGAAACATAAATATAATTTCATTTGATATATATGAGTACGTGAATGAGAATTAATGTTCCGTCACATCATATTTGGGTCTTAAGGAATCTTTTGAGTAGACACATTAAGTTCCATGGTTGCTATAAGTTTCTTTCCCCATTCATTATTTTTATGAGAGAAGGTCCAAACATGTATTTAAAAACAAAAACATTTCCCGGGTTACTTCATCCAGGAAGTTAATTCATTCCTAAATAAAGATTGGAGTGTATTCATTTGGTATACTAAATTGAGACGATAAAATTGTAGATGTTAGACAGTAGAATGATATAAAACGATACGTTTTAACTTGTAAATTATCTAATTATCACATTTAATTTGGACGGGTTCTTAATTAATATATTTTTTTAATTAGTATGAATGCAGGAAGACATTAGCTGACAGTAGGCCAAGAATAAGAGGGAGATTTGCAAGAAATGATGAGATGTCACAACAAGAACAAGTTGATGTTATGGAAGCCGTGGTTGGAGATGTTGACACGTGGGCGTCTTTTCTTGATTCTTTCTCCGCTAATCAGTTCCTTAACTAATCTCTTCTAATTATGTAGTACTATGTTTGTTTTTCTTAAATTACATAATACATATGTTTATAATGCACTTTAATTTGTTTTGGTTTAAAAGACTGCCCCGTGTTGCTAAACTCATGTAGGTTTTGTGGTTTCTTTGTATATAAGAATAACATATTTTGTATTTTTTATCGGAGATATTTGCAAAATAATCGATCTTTCACTAATCACTAGCCAGACAATTTTGGACGAGTGGTACATGCCACTTTGTCAATCATTTTTTTTATGGTCAATCTTGTTGGCATGGCATGGAGTTCGACCCTAAGTTCTCTTATAAATTGAGATAATATTGGTTAGAGAACGATAATATCGATCATTTGTTTCAGTACTCAAATATACACTAAATAAAAAGCGAAGTTTTAGCTATGGTTAATGTAATATCGTTACCGTATATATCATATCCATGATTTATATTTGGTAGTCCTTGTGAAAGTTGTAGACGAAAAAAAAAGATTAAAAACAATAATCAAACTTCTTTTTGGGGAACTAAAACAAATTCTTCATTGCATATCATTATTACTTACATGGACCCGTATAAATAGTTAGTGTATAGTTTAATATGTTCCTTAATGGTCTGAATTTTCTTTTACCAACTTGATTTACAAAAGTATTCAGAAAGTGCAAAGATGATAACTTTTAGCATTGTATAACATATAATGAACATGGTCATGTTACTTTGATGATTTCATTACTCTCACGTTGATTACTCATCGTGCTATACTAAGTACTAGAAATCTCAAAAAGCTTAAGATATCAAAGAAGGTTCCACTCAAATAAACTAAATTAAAGTAAACCTCCCAGACATTCATTCTCATAAATAAGTAAAACAGGAAAAACTTTTAGAGGAAAACACACTAAACACACTTCTCATTCACATTTGAATGCTAGGCATCATTAGTTACAGAAAATAATTTTGTTTCGAAACTATCAGTGTGAAAATCTTCAAAACTAATACGAGTTGAATTTAACTAGTAATAACGTAAAGTAGTTTTGAAAAAGGATAGAGAGCAGTCTTTTCTTCTTTAGCAAAGGCTATGGAGGGAGATGTAGGCCCGCCGGCGACAATGTCCCCGACTTTTGTCGGCCGGCGGTATATATACCGACTCTCCAACTTTTCTTTCACTTTATTTGTTCTTTTTCTTATTTTAATTAAAAGCCCTTTTCTTGAACACGAGTGTGCACGAAGAATCAACGCTAAACCTTAGAGAATATATTAGATTCTTTCTTTTCCCCCACTTTATAATCGGTTCAAAAAAATAAAACCACGAGACTTGTGTGGGTTTCTCTTAAATTAATGCACAAAACTTATCTAGGTTTTAAGAATGATCAAGCTCTTCGATGTTTTCTTCTTTTACTGATCCGTTTGAAACTTGATTGAAGTAGAAAAGGCTTGAAAGGCCCTAGTTGCGGTATTCGAACTCTACTCCTCTTAGCTTGGGTCTTGCCTGCATCATGGATTAATTAAGATAACATAAGACTGAAACTATAGTCCAAACTTGTGTTAGCTTAGGTTTGCAAATGAGGAAATATTTAGATCTAGTACCTGATTTTGTGTCATTGTTTCTTTCAGAGGATTGGACATGGACTTGGTCATTAGTTTCGGTCTTTCCTTCCTTCTTGTCTTCAATTGTTAAATCTTCGACCTTCTTCTCTTCCATTGTTATCTCACAGCTGTTGTGGTATGGAACTGATGGCTTTTCCTCGAGCTCTGTCTCATTGGACTCTAATCCTGATACTTGGTCATGGTCTTGTGCCTCTGGACTGAGAGATTTACTTGACTTTCTTAGCAAATCGGTAGTCTCAGAGGATAAGTTAGGAAGATTAATATTACTGTCACCTGTTTCATGCTTCTGGTCTTCCACTGTCACCTCCATGTCCTCGTGATTTTCTTCCCAAGTACCATCAATTTTCATCTCATCATCAACGGATGTGTGGTGTTCACTCTCAGCAATATGCTTCTCATCATCAATGGATGTGTGGTGTCCAAGCTCAGTGATATGCATCCCATCATTACTAGCTCTTTCTTTGCTGTTCCCGTCAACTGGAACTTCATCAAAAGCAGTACTTTCCATGTTTAACACTTCAACATGACTTTGTGGGATCCCATGACCGCTTTTTGATGGTGACATTGATCTGTCTTCAGAAGTTGACTTAATATTCGTGTTAACATCAGAAGCTGCATCTGACTTTGTACATCTTATTAGTGTTAACGAAGCAGCTGTTTGATTTTGCACCAAAATCCCCTGGCCCTGGCTGGTGCTGCATTTCCTCAGGCCAACTGCTGCTTCCTTGAGGACAATAGTTGTAGGTTCCACCTTACTGTCATCTTCAGACATCTGCATGTCAATTTGGCTTATGGTTTCGATTTCCTGAGGACTATCATCAGATGAAGCTGAATCAACCATACATACTTCAGAAACTTGATTATTACTGCACACTGGTGCATCAATGATCTTATCTGCAGGTGGCTGAGTCGAAGGTTCAGGTCCTACAATATCCGTAACCCGGAAACCATGTGTTGGCAAGCCATCAAGAACAGAGGTGAAATCAATCGCCTTAGAGGATTTGTGCGCCACAGCATTTGTGGCATCAAAAGCCTTGGCAAGGTCATCCAAAAGCATGTCACCTTCACCGCTGGAAAGGGGATCCCATTTCATGCAATCTCCAGAGAGAGGCTGTTCGAGGCTAAATGTATCACCAGAAGAAAGTAATTCAACCCTGACAGCTTCTTTGTGAAACCGCTTTTTCTTTAAAACCTTGGCTATCATATTCCTGAAAGTGATTCAAAATCCATCCTCAGTGACATACATTTACACTTAACTGCATGACAAATCACAATAACACGATTGCCAGGCGAATTGAATACATACCTACAATTTTTAGAAATAGCAGCTCTGGCTCTTTCAGTAGCGAGTCCAAGCAAGGACATGAGATTTATGACATCGTTTGGACCTCTAAGTTCTGTGACTGAAGGAGCACCACTTGATACAATTAGATTCTTCCCCCTAGTCCAATCCACCAGTAACTAGAAATACCATACCACAAGACAGTATAAGCAAGTTCACATAAAACTTTCACATAACCAACTGATTGACAGGAAACATATCCACAGAGAGTAACACAGAATCATCCCTCACATTACACATAAAAAATGTGATATACTTGCAGCCTGATGTATCAACGTTTCTTACCTTAGCATTCGATATAACTTGTCTCCTCGTTTGTGCATCCATTAGGAGATCAGAGTACTTGATCTCAAAGTTAATCCCTCGCTGCCATAAGAAAATTCATCAAGTTGAAGGAAAGAAAAAACAATGAGATAACACACATATTCTTCTAACAGGAAACAATGTCTAATCTAAGATTGAGAGAATCACAAACCTGAATAGCAGCTTTAACCATGGGATGCTTCAATCGGAATAACGTTTTGTCTGTGAAATCAATCGAAATAAGATCAACCTAGGAAAACAAACAAGTTAAAAGTTAACTCCCAAGAATTGTTCAACAGTCTAACTAAAAAAATCTTCAATTGAGCTACAAAAACTGATTAATCCCACAATAAAGATTGAATTTTGACCAGAAAAACTCAATTGGGGGAGACAGAAATTAAAACCTCAGCTTTCTCACAAGCATAATCGAACGCATTCTGATTCATCGGCCTAACAGCAATAATATCATAACTCTTTAGAATCGGATTCCCAGAATTCAAACTCTGGCACTGAGCATTACTCTCCACATGAACCGTGAGACGCGTGTACTGCCGAAACGGAGTAGCTCGAGGGACGCCGAGTAAATCGCGATGGAATCCAACAGAAGAAGCTAACCGCGGAGCGACTTTGATAAGTGATCCAAGAGTGAGAAGAGGGATCGTACAACGGTCCTTGTCCGACATTACGCCTTTGATTGAACGATTATGTGCGATCCCAACATAGCCCAGTTCCATGGCTTTCGTGGCGAGCTTTAATCGTAATGTTTTTCCGCCGGCGATTTCCTTACCGCCTGATCGTGGCGGCTCATTGTACGGAAGGCTTAGATCGAAGAATCCCATGAAGAGAGAGTCAGAGAGATAGTTGCGAGGAGATTTTCCGATTAGGGTTTAAGCAATGGGTTTGGGATTTAGAAACTTCACCGGTTCTAGAAGAAGAAGAGGACGTAAAACGACGGCGTATAGAAAACTTGGCCAAATATAAAATTACCCCAAAATAAAAGAATTAAATGCAAATTATTAAAAGTTGGGTTTCGATCCGCAGCCGGGCCCATGAGGATTCCAAAGCGCAACAAAAGAAACACTCAGGTTATCACGCGGATCACTATTAATAACCGTTGATTAAAACAAATCGACGGCTCGCACGTTATCTCATTGTTGACAAGGATTAAGATTTACAGCCGTTGGATGGAATATTAGATCGGATGGTTTAAAATAAAACCCCTCTTATATATAAACAACCACGGTCCCATCATTTTTCTCATAAATCAAAGCAATTTTTCATTACACAGTAGCTAAAGAAAATAAACCAAATTTTCTCGAGAAAATGTCTGGGCGTGGAAAGGGAGGAAAAGGTTTGGGGAAAGGAGGAGCGAAGCGTCACAGGAAGGTTCTGAGAGACAACATCCAAGGAATCACCAAGCCTGCGATTCGGAGATTGGCTCGTAGAGGTGGAGTCAAGCGTATCAGTGGTCTCATCTACGAAGAGACTCGTGGTGTCCTCAAGATCTTCTTGGAGAACGTGATTCGTGACGCAGTCACCTACACCGAGCACGCTAGGAGGAAGACTGTGACCGCCATGGATGTCGTTTACGCTCTCAAGAGGCAAGGAAGGACTCTTTACGGATTCGGCGGTTAAGGGTTTTTCGAAGCTTGTGTTTGTAGATCTGTTTCTGGAAATTAGGTTTCGAGACTCAATGTGGGTATTTTAGTAAAATGTAGCAAGATTAGATTTCCTTTAGTTTGCTATTTGCCTTTCGTAGTGTATTTTCGTTTGCAAAATTCTCACCAATGAAACGATGCTTTTTGTGAAATTTTATTTGATTACTCTCTCAAGATGAGACCCATTTTTTACCTCGCTTTGAATTGTGAATTTTAGAATTGATCAGACGTGTAAAGTCATGAGCCGTAAACTCAATTCTTCTAACATCGATGATCTACGGTTGTCAATCAACTACGTTTTGTCTCGACTAATTCTAAAATGGCTTGGGCTTTTCGATTCGTTATTATTATTTAGAACGAAATACTAATGGGCACTAAAATGTCCAAACTTCTGAGTCCAATAAAAATATGTACCGGTCGGATTACGACGACAAGACGTCAGGCTCAAGTTTTGAGTAAAAGAAGCTTTTCGAAACTTTACTCATTGCGCATAAATTTTACTTTTCCCTCCATTTATATGGTATTTGGTTTTATACATTTTCTTTTTCGCCACGAGTGATAATGAGGTCTTGATCCATAATAAAAAGGAAATAGTTATCTTAAGCGTAGCTCTCTATAAATCAAGTTTTCCAATTTCTAAAATTGGATATAGATTTTAAAAAGAGATACATATATGGATAAATTGTCGTATTGCATAACAAGTTTTGAAAAGCTACAAAACAACATTAATATCAAATCCCATTCCGAAACCATTCAACCACAATGAGTCAATGACGTTGCTTCTTTTAGCCTTTTAGGAAAAATACGTATAAAAAATGTTTATCACTTGAAAAGTTAAAAAAAAAAAAAACTAAAGAGGGGCCTGAATAGGTACACGTGTCTTTATCAAAGCGACACGTCATCACAAGGAATCAAACCTTAACGACATCGTTTTAAATCATTCTATGCACTAAACAAGTAGTACAATATCCTCTTTTCTCCTCTCCTGTCTTTATCGGAAGTTCACAGTAGCACAAAAAGAAAAAGCTTTGTTTTTTTTTTAATATTGTGCTTCACGCCTCATCACAACTTGTTTAAATCTACAGACCCCATTCATTGATTGTTTGATTTCTTGAATAAAAAGTATTCTGCACGAAGAAGCAATCATTATCATTTATCAATCTCTCCAAAGTCTCGATTTCTCTTAGCGATAGATCGAGACGGTTTCTGGAATGGAGAAAGGTTCATCGCCGTCTTTTTCACGGAGGTCTGCTTATCTTGAAGCTCTTACCCAGGAGATTAAGAAGAAGCTTACTCGGGTTTGTATTTTTTTCTTCTTCTAAAGAGATCTCCATTTTTCGATTTGTGTTGATCGGTTTTTCAATTTTGCCCACCAAAACACGATTTGATTTCTCTAATTCGAGACACATGCATTAGAGAGCTTCACGAATTTTTATTGATGATTGTAATTAACAAATGGAGTTACGAAATTAAGATCAATGTTCATGCAAATTCTACCACAAATGGATTTGGTCAATTTTGTCGAATTTGAGAGTATAAGATTGATTTTGGACTTGTGATCTTTTTTGTCTATAGGCTGTTGTCTCTCCAGCACAAACACGTAACTTGTTGCAAGACTTATTTGCTGATATAGCTCTTGAAGTCGACGAACGAGCCAAAGGTTTAACACTTTTTGGTGAATAATTGTTTCATGATTCACTTTGCTTTTTCACAATTTTACCAATAGAATTAAACTTTTCGAGCTGGACTTTGAAGCAGATGTGATACTTAGCAAAGCAGAGGATGTGATTTCTTCTGATGGAGCAGATGCTGATGGTCCGTTATGTTTCTTCGACGTCCTTGCTGATTATTATGTGAAAGTGCCAGAGAGAGGAACGGATATACTTGATTTGATGGTGCAGCTGTGGAGCCAGTCCTTTGCATCACATATATTCTCTCTACTGTTTCACAAATGGGTATTGCCAACCTTTATGATTTTGCTTTAGAGTGTTGTTTTCAGTCCCAGAGGTTTACTCTTTGCATTGTCTTTAGTCTATTATTTTGTCGACTGAGTCAATAATCTATATTCTTCTCAGCTGTTTGAGGTTGAGCTTGACAATCAAGAAATACTCCTGCGGTATTCTTCTGCTCTGGTGCAGGGAGCAACAAATGTATTCTGGTAAAACTTATGAACTCTGGCTGAGCAAATTAAAGTTTCACTCATTTTGAATTGCTTGGTTCAGTGTGTATATATCTCACTAGGTTCAATTGTGTACTTTGGATCTATAGTAGTGGCACTGGCCTAATTTAGCAAATGATTTTTTTAGTTTCTTAAAATTGGTATGCTAGTTTTTCCAAGTCTCTTCGTAGTTTAGATTCCCTTGCTAAGCATTATGAGGGTAACTAGTGATAATCTCTACTCATATTAATTACAGGATAGACATCCAGACAAATACAAGGCGCTTCCAAAGTCTCTTTCGGGTATCTTCTTTTCCTCAGATATATCATAGTTTCATCTTCTTTTGTTGGATAATTTTACGTATATAGAGAACTTTAGTTATGAATCAAATGACTTTGATATATAAAGCAAGCTTACGTTCTGAAGAAAACTCTATTACTGGTACTCTAGCGAGAACATGTAAATCTTACATGCTAGAGATCATCACATCTTCTTTCTATGACGTTACCTTGTTTAATGCCTCTGATAGATCTTCTAGGCAAAAGATATTGTTTTGTACTTGTCAAATCCAGTTGTCACTATCACACGCTGAAATAGCCATGCCAATTTGCCACTGTAACTAACATCGCTGTGTTCTCCTAGTATCTTCTTGAGGATGTTGCTTTGGAGCAGATGCGATTGAAAAAAATTCCCATTCAGGTGTGTGGATTTTTCTCCGTTCTCATGATGGTTCAACTGATTTCAGTCTGGTGATTGACTTTCCCATACCTTATTTCAGGCTCAGAGGGAACTGTATCTCTTACTCTCTAGGTTCATTTTCTTTTACCATTCAGGTAAGACACTGTTTTCTGCAAAGTTATCTTTGGAACCAAAGCATTTCTTCATTCCCTGACAAATTGTTGTCCAGTGGACAAACTGGATAGCTTCTTGAGGAGCTTCCCAGAGTTTCCAAATGCTTTCTTAATTGGAGGACCCGGAGATTTCCTTGTTATTGAACTTACTGATCAGGTATGGAAGCAAAAGCTTTGTGATGATCTACAAATTGTCTCTCCAAAATGAATCACACACATCACTCACCTAATATTTTATTTTGGTGTAGCTGCAAAAGCTGAAGGTGGAACCTGTGCTGCTACATTATCTTTCTCAGATGAAGATTCTTCAAGGTACATTTCTCTCCTTCAGGAACTTTGGTCGATGCTACCTCTAACATGGAATCAAAGAAACAGCAATGTTTGATTACATCTGCAGGTATGGAACTGAGAATGACCACTAGCACGAGGTTGAAGGCGTGTTTATACAGTTTTACCTCTCCCGGAGGTCCAATGTATCCAACAAGAGCTGTCCGTCATGCAGCCTGGGATGCTTTAGATTCTCTCTTTCCCGTGAGTATTTCCTTGTGATAAAAAAGCCAGATTTAAACCCATTATTTTCATTGCAAGATCCAGCGTTAGTGTACTGGTTTTAAAGACACATCTAAGAATTTTTTACCTCATATATAATCTAGAAATACCGAAGCATCAAAACAATCCCCAATTCACTCATTCAATGTCTTTAACACTTGTTAGTAGATCACAAATATGGATTGGGCTTGGCTTGTAACATTGTGATACTCTTGTATTGCAGGTCGGGCGTTACCCTAGGCATCTCATTAGTCTATTTTTCAGGCTGCTATACCCGTGGTACTGGCCATCCTCGTGCTGGAACTTTGTGGTTTCTTGCATTAAGGCGGTACTCTATTCTATCGTAAGGCTCATCTTTTCACGGCGAGAAAAGCCAAGGCAGAGCTGAATAGCTTTTACTTATAATGAAGCATACAGCAGGAATCCAATCCTTGTGTATATAATGTGGTTTTGGTCGCAGAGGCAAACCAGAGAACCTTACCTTCACCTGTATTGCTGTCTGTGGAGATAAAATTCCGTTTTGAGAAAGATCCCATGGAATAGCTTTTGACTTGTTTTGTTGTCATTGTCAAAATTGTTATTTTGCTAGAGGATGATGTAGTGTGACCAGTACTGATTGTGACCAAGACCCCTTTTCATGTAGAAGAGAAAACATTTCTTCCTTAAATTTTAAGCTATGTCGGACGTGTAAGAACCCGTTATCTATGGAGTCATAAAAGCTGTGTAATCAAGGTAATGAGAAAAAGAAGCTGAAGAAGTTGAGGTTAAGACTTGGATAACATACAAAATTGGATGGATTGATTCTGAAAATCCTCGCATGGAGTTAAACTAGTCAAAAATTCTGCTCCAATGGTTTGATGCAAACAAACGCTACTCAATCTAATCTCTGCATTGATAATACCAAACACATGACTTTGAATAAGATGAGAAACAACAAACAACCAATTCACCAGATTACAAGTCTTGTAACCAAACCTGGTTTTTTTTTTTTTTTTTTTTTTTTTTTTAACCCAAAAAAAACNTTTTTTTTTTTTTTTTTTTTTTTTTGAACACCAACCAAACCTGGTTTCTAAAAACTCATATTTGCCTGCATACTGGTATTCCTTCCAGTTCCACTGCCTTTTAACTCAGGGTATTAAGATAACAACTCTTAAAGTCTAGCACAGATTCTCAATTCTATAGTCATTCTAATGAAACAAATGAACAACACACTGCCAAAAAGGCGCTAAGTGGCAAAGCCTCTGGCAAACATATTCTCAATTCCCTTCCTCTTAAACCCCCTTACGGTTTGAGAAGCTCGGTCACTTTCCTTAGTTTGTCTCCATATCTCCAGAATGGTACTTATCGAGATCTGCATCAAGATCTTCGGCAGATATCTTCTCTGCAGGGCCCTTACCAGGACGCCTTCCACGACCACCACCACCTTGGCCACCGCCTCCTCGACCACCACCACCTCGACGTTGTTGTCCACCTCTCCCTTGTCCTCCTCTACTAACCCAGCAAGACACACACTTTCAATATTCCTCACAAGATGGAAGAAGCTTGTACACAAAACACATCATGAGCAGTATTTAATCTCACCTCCATGCAGCACCATTGGAGTTTCCATTTGCAGGTCTACCAGACGGGGCTGCAGCAGACTGAAGATTGGTACCCACAATCTCGATCTTCATAGGTTTTCCATCAAGCTGAACATCATTGTACTTCTTCACAGCTGCGAGTGCATCACCACGCCGAGAGAATACTACTTCAGCAGTTCCCTATTGGTAATAAAGATTCAATTAGAGGAAAGGCATCTGCGCAACAAAAGAAGAGCAACAAAACTATCTTTCTCAAGTACCTTTGATCGTCCACTCCTATCGAAATGGACTGTGTATCGTTTAAGTTCTCCAACTTCAGCAAACAGTTCCTGCATATTAACAAACAGATTCATATTAACAACTTCGCAAGACCGAATCCATTAAGTTCCGTATCTATTCAGGTAAAACGATGCTAGATTCCACAAATCCTAATTATGCAACTTGCAGAGTACCAAAGAATTAAGAGTAAAGAAGAAGTAGGCACCTTGATGTCTTCGTTCATGACTCCGTAATCCAAATTCGATATGTAAAGCTTGGTTCCAGTTTCGATTCCAGCTGAAGAACGGCTGGATCGGGGAGGGGCATCTTCAGATCTATCGGAGAACATGTCGTGTCCCCAGGTCGACTCCGGCGCCTATACAACCAAATGAATCCGTTGTTTGTTTTTTTTCTCGTTTGAGAGATTCACCAAAAGCTTTTTAAAGAAAACGTCAACGCAGAGTCTATTTCCATTATGAATCGGCAGATCTGAGAAGAAAGATCCGGCGAAACTAGAGAGAAGAAGAAGAAGAAGAAGAAGAAGAGAGAACAGATGTAGATCGGATTTGGACCTTGGCTGATTGGTATGGAGCAGATCGGTTGGATTTCCGATTAGGGTTGTTGCGGCGAGTTGGACCCGGTCCTGATCCGGATCCAGATCCACGGGCGGGGCCGGTTCCACCACGAGACTTACGGTTCTTGGCGATCATATCGTCGAGAGACATATCTAATCCAGTCGACATCTTGAAACTTCTCCGATCGACGTTTCTCTTTGGACGGCGGAGGAGAGAGAAATAAATAACCCGAGAGAGAGACGATGAAAGAAGAAGGAAAAGATTTGGCGAGAGTGGAAAGATGAGCCGACGACAAAAAGGAAAGGCTTCGAATATTAAGACTTGTTAGATTATATCGTTTAGGTTGAGAAGAAGCATCAAGGTTTCGTGGTGTAGTTGGTTATCACGTCAGTCTAACACGCTGAAGGTCTCCGGTTCGAACCCGGGCGAAGCCAATATTTTAGTTATTTTAGATTACTCATGAGGTTGATTGCGTCTTCTTGCAAACGTGTGTGTAAAATTGTATCACTACAAAACAAGATCACTCTATTTGATTTCAGTTCTTGGAAATAAGAAATTGAATACTTGTACCCACCATTTAACATTTTTATTATTTTAAAACCCTTAAAAACACACACAAATGTTCTCCTTTTACCCATCCCCTAACTGGAATTCGTTTTGTGGCAGTACACACCTCCATTTACTTGGATCTAATTCCCTTTAACACATGTGCACCATATTTTGCCATTCACCTTTTACCCACAGCATAAAGTGAGAGTTCCTATACCATTTTTTTGTTTGACAAAGTAGCACAGGTCAAAGTTACAATAGTGATTCCATCTTATATGAAATATATTCCAATGCAATCACAAGCATTCTTAAACATGATCTGAAGTCATATAGATACTCCTCTCCAAAATAGCCATACCAACACCATTTTTAACATCCAACAAAGAAAAGACATCTACGATTACATATAAAGTGGAACTAAGCTATTTTAACATTGTACACAAAGAAAACTTAAAGACATTCCTTAGACATGCCGCAAATTCCAGGGTTCTGAATTCTTCCAAACAAACCTTCCACTTTGCTGCTTCTGAAATCCTACAGACTCATTAAACCCTATTGTCCTTCTGACATTTAACACAAACCAAGCTTCCAATGGTCTTGAATTGAATTTTCAGACTCGGTATGGTCTGGGAAGTGGACATCGAGCTTTATGATGAGAAAGACTCCCACAAGCTTGACAAAACATCTTCAATCTCTCATACACAAACCTAAGTTGAACAGCTTCAGCATCTCTCCCAAACTTAACACGCCTCACAAAATCCAAACATTCATTGACATCAATTCGAATAAGTGCTCTCACACCAGGCCCTTGGTCCTTAACCTCCAACACTTGCCCTAAAAGAGAACCAATCTCCTTAATCACCTCTGAATGTCTATAATTCCAAGGAATCCCAATAATCTCAACCCAGAAATTAATGAATCTCAAGAAGTTAGGGTTTTCACGTTCCTTAAACCTATCGACCACTAGCATCCAATCGTTGAACGACCATGGCTCTTGATTAAGCACAGAGAGAAGATCAGATTCCGATTCGAAAATGAACAGTACCTCGGAGTTGTGGGCTAATGTCCTGCTTCCCACTGAGCCTGCTAATCGCCATGCCTTGGGAAGCGCGAGATTAACCTGAGACGATTTCTGGACTTTGGGATTAAGCAGCTTGACGACGAGGCTTTTCCGGTTTAACTCTTCACACTTTTGTATTACCTCCGGCGGTAACACAATAACGTCGTCGTCGTCGTCGTCGTCATAATCGGGTTCTAGTGCGTGGTTCTCCATTTCTCTCCAGACTTGCTCGTTCGAGTGACGACTGTGAAATCAGCAACACAATGACCAGATCGATGGAGAAAGTTAGCTTAGGGTACACGCGCTTAACGCACTCAACCATGCGCGTGGGATGATCAAAAGTCTTCAATATGGGCCTATTTTCCATACATATGGGCCTTAGACCACAAACCCGTTTATAGTTAGAAAATCTTCCTTTCGGAAATCAATTTCATCTATTGTCGTCTGCAATCACTAATTTCGTAACTGAACAAACACAATTGTAAAGAATCTTGTCGTGAAAAAGAGTAAAAACGAGCATCGTGACTAAGTTGGGCATGGATGGTCATTATATTGATTGATGAAGAAAACAAATCAACTATTGCGGATATAATGCCACAAGCACACAACAGCACTTGAGACAAATAAGGGTCAAGAGCAGACAGGAAAGTAAACTAAAAAAAAAAAGCACCAGGAATTGATCAATAGAAGAATCTAAACATAGGACGGCAAAAGAAAGTCAGATGCAGATTATATTTTATGGTCATTAACATTGCTCAGATGTAGGAGATGCCTTACATAAGCACCAATGGAAGTCATCAAATAGATAAAGATCCAAGCCAAATTTTACTTAGAACCCAAAACATGATCCATGTGAAGAAGCTATCAGGCAAAACTAACTTGCTAGTGGCAAGCTCAGGGATCACCCAGGTAAATTTTTTTTTAGTTATACTTGGATGTTTCAGTTTTCAATCTCGAATTGTCATATTCTACTTCATTTTCACATTAGTTACGAAATCTAAAGGCAAAATTGAGGCACATATACATGATGATGCAAAGCAAGGATCGAGCAAGAATCTAGCAACAACACAATGAGTAGGCCATCACAATTCACACAACACGGAACAAGGGTTAGAAACAAAAATTGAAATGATAAGAATGATCTTGCAAGTACAAACACAAATCAGCAGATGTGACATAATAATAAGCAAATAAAAGTTCGCAAACCTAACAATGGTCTCACATTTGATTCAGGAAACGATAAACTCGGAGTGTGATGAACAAGTTGTATTTCAGAATCAAAACAATTACAAACTGCCACCAGGACATACGATTATATTCATTTCAAGCAACAGACTAATATCCAAACCATATAAAAATCATGATATCATTGAGCGAGTTTCAGTAAATCAAATCTATGGATCAAAAGGAGCACCTATCACATTAGCGTTACTAGAAAATACTGTAATTTATCGAAGGCATGCAATGAAATGAGTAAATTCAGAATTATTAGAGTTTCAATCTCAAAATGATAGAATTGCGAGACAGAGCAAATATAGATTCCAAACTTATCAATAGCAGCAGTACTTACAAAACATGACTTTGCAAACGAAAAGATACTGAACACAATAAAGGCCAATCTAATAACCCTAAATTCCGATCTTCCAAATTCCATTAACCCTAAGCAGAAACATCCAGATGATAGAGAAAAACCCTAACTCAAATTGTTCAGGAACTGGTGAATTTCGTGACGGCCTTAGTACCCTCAGATACGGCATGTTTCGCCAACTCTCCAGGAAGCACCAATCTCACAGCAGTCTGAATCTCCCGAGAAGTGATGGTAGGTTTCTTGTTGTACCTCGCAAGCTTCGACGCCTCTTGAGCCAACTTCTCGAAGATATCGTTGATGAAACTGTTCATAATCCCCATCGCCTTGCTGGAGATTCCGATATCGGGATGAACTTGCTTGAGCACCTTGAAGATGTAGATCTTGTAAGTCTCGATACTCTTCTTCTTCATCTTTTTCTTCTTGTCACCTCCTGCACCAGCCTCCTTGGGAAGCTTCTTTCCAGCCTTTGGTTTCTTCTCCGCCGGAGCTTTCTCGGCTTTTGATTTCTCCTCCACCGGCTTCTCGGAGGCCGGTTTCTTCTCCGCGGGCTTCTTCTCTGCCTTCGGCGCCATTGATTTGATTTCTCGAGGTTTCTAGGGTTAACAAGATCTGAGCTTCAGTAGGTTAAATTTCTTTAGATTGCTTGATATTTCCAAAGAGTTGAGAGATTGCTTTTATATAGATCCTAACGAGTGATATGATTGGACAAAATTGAGTGACACAGATCGCTATCTGCGCCGTTAGATCTGCTTTTTAGTAGAAAGATATCGACGGTTTAAAAGGAATCTTGAAAAGAAGGAAAGCTCTTACACGTGACGGTTCTTATTGGGCACTCTTGGTGGCAAGGACTGCTGACGTGTCGAGTTTGGCGCATTTTAGGCTCCTCGTGAAATGATTCCTTTCCCGTCCCCGCCATGCTCGAAAACTTCTTTACTGGCCCATGTATTCTAAAGAGCCCAGTTGTAAGCCTTGTCGGCCCATTTATATTTGGTGAGAGTGACCCGACCCGGCCGGGTTCCCAGATATTGGTTCGTTGTTCGGTAACACAGACCAATGCTGGTTCTGATTTTTTACAGTGGACTGGATCTCTTTGATGAAGTTCCGTCGCCCGATTCGATCAATATCAAGCTCTCATTTTCGCCATAGCTGCAGAAATGTAAGCTCCGTGATCAATTCCGTTTCAAAAGATACTGGAACCACTGAAGAATGGCAATTCGTGGATGCTGTCAAAAGAATCGTGCGAGGGAAACGGAACTGGGAGATCGCATTGAGCAGTGAGCTCGTCTCTAGCAGATTAAAGCCTGGTCACGTTGAAGAGATTCTGATTGGAACCATTGATGATCCCAAATTGGGTCTGAGGTTTTTCAATTTCCTCGGATTGCACCGGGGATTCGACCACTCCACGGCGTCGTTTTGTATCTTGATTCACGCTCTGGTCCAAGCTAATCTCTTCTGGCCTGCTTCATCTCTGTTGCAGACGCTTCTGCTTCGTGCGCTGAAGCCAAGTGAGGTTTTTGATGCGCTTTTTAGCTGTTACCAAAAATGTAAGCTTAGTTCAAGCTCGAGTTTTGATTTGTTGATTCAGCATTATGTACGGAGTAGGAGAGCTTTAGATGGGGTTTTGGTGTTTAAGATGATGACGAAATTTGGATTACTTCCTGAAGTGAGAACTTTGAGTGCTCTCTTACATGGATTAGTTAAGTTTAGGCATTTTGGTTTGGCGATGGAGTTGTTTAACGATATGATCAATGTGGGGATTCGTCCTGATGTATACATTTACACGGGAGTTATACGTAGCTTGTGTGAGTTGAAAGATCTATCTCGAGCTAGAGAAATGATTGCTCATATGGAGGAAACTGGATGTGATGTGAATATAGTTCCATATAATGTGTTGATAGATGGGCTTTGTAAGAAGCAGAAGGTTTGGGAGGCTGTTGGGATAAAGAACGATTTAGCCAAAAAAGAGCTAAAACCAGATGTCGTGACATATTGTACATTAGTCTGCGGATTATGTAAAGTGCAAGAATTTGAGGTCGGATTGGAGATGATGGATGAGATGTTATGTTTGAGGTTCAGTCCTAGTGAAGCTGCGGTTTCAAGTTTGGTAGATGGATTGAGGAAGAGGGGAAAGTTTGAAGAGGCGCTTAACTTGGTTAAAAGAGTAGCAGAATCTGGTGTGTCACCTAATTTATTTGTGTATAACGCATTGATTGACTCATTGTGCAAAGGTAGAAAGTTTGATGTAGCGGAGTTGCTATTTGATAGGATGGGGAAAATTGGGTTGTGTCCGAATGATGTAACCTATTCAATTTTGATAGATATGTTTTGCAGAAGAGGGAAACTGGACACGGCACTTAGTTTCCTCGAGAAAATGAATGATACTGGTTTGAAACCAAATGTTTATCCTTACAATTCTTTGATTAATGGGCACTGCAAGTTCGGTGACATTAGCGCAGCGGAGAATTTTATGGCGGAGATGATTAATAAAAAGTTGGAGCCAACAGTGGTAACGTACACATCATTAATGGGTGGATATTGCAGCAAAGGGGAAATACACAAGGCTCTTAGGCTCTATCATGAGATGACAGGGAAGGGTGTTGCACCGAGTATCTATACATTCACCACGCTTATATCGGGTCTATTCCGTGCTGGGTTGATTCATGATGCAGTAAAGCTATTTAACGAGATGGCTGAATGGAACGTTAAGCCAAACAGAGTGACTTATAATGTCATGATTGAAGGTTATTGTGAGGAAGGAGACATGACTAAAGCCTTCGAGTTCCTGAATGAGATGATCGAGAAAGGTATTGTGCCTGATACGTATAGTTATAGATCGTTGATCCACGGGCTATGTCTCACAGGTCAAGCTTCGGAAGCCAGAGCGTTTGTGGATGGCCTTCACAAGGGAAACTGTGTGCTGAATGAGATATGTTATACCGCACTCTTACACGGGTTTTGCAGAGAAGGAAAATTAGAGGAGGCTTTGAGCGTTTGTCAGGAGATGATACAAAGAGGGGTGGATTTGGACCTTGTGTGCTATGGTGTTCTTATAGATGGAAGTTTAAAGCACAAAGATCAAAAGATGTTTCTTGGACTTTTAAAGGAGATGCATGATAGGGGACTCAAGCCTGATGATGTGATTTATACTAGTATGATTGATGCAAAGAGCAAAACCGGAGATTTCAAGGAAGCATTTGGACTATGGGATTTGATGATAACCGAAGGGTGTGTACCTAATGAAGTCACTTACACTGCTGTTATCAACGGATTATGCAAAGCTGGGTTTGTAAATGAAGCCGAGATTCTTTGTTCGAAAATGCTGCCTGGCAATTCAGTTCCTAACCAAGTAACATACGGTTGTTTTCTCGACATTCTCACCAAAGGAGAAGGAGACATGAAGAAAGCTGTGGAGCTCCATAATGCGATATTGAAAGGGCTTTTAGCAAACACCGCTACATACAATATGTTGATCCGCGGGTTTTGTAGACAAGGGAGAATGGAAGAAGCTTCTGAGCTCATAACGAGGATGATAAGCAATGGTGTTTCCCCTGATTGTATAACCTACACAACAATGATCAATGAGCTTTGTAGGAGGAACTACGTGAAGAAAGCGATAGAGTTATGGAACTTGATGACCGAAAAAGGCATAAGGCCAGATAGAGTAGCGTATAACACCCTAATACACGGTTGTTGTGTGGCGGGAGAAATGGGGAAGGCGGCCGAGTTGAGGAATGAGATGTTGAGGCAAGGCTTGAAACCTAACACCAAAACCAGTGGAGCAACTATTTCGAATGACTCTAGCTCGAAATCCTGACCCCTTTTGGTAATTGTATAAGTTGAAAACATTCTTTGTCATCTCAACCATTTATACATAGGAAATAATTTTGTTAATCTAGATTTTAGAAAGGTGTATACTTTTTGCATTTTTTATTCTCCCTGTAACAAAGAGAACAAAGGGAAGCTTAAAGGAACCATCTTACACAAATCTTAAGCTTTGGTAGAGTTGAAACAAAGGAAACAAACACAGCACAAACCGTCCGATAATTTTGAATTTAGATGAAACACTGTTAAGGTACCATAGACACAGAAAACAGACCAGACAGATAGAATGAAGGGTGTTTGGTTTTTCGAACAGTCACAATAAACTGTAAGAGGAAAGAAAACACCATTTTGGAATAGTTGAATATGACGAAAGCTTTATTCAAAGAGAGTTTCTTTTAGTTGACGCGGCTTCTCAAAACATCAAGATCCATCTCAGTTGGATCAGTTGCCTGAAGCTCCACTTGAATCCCATCAAGTTCACGCTTGAACCTGTCCTTGGAGCTAGCATAGATCATCCTGCTTCTCACCTTTGCTACATCCGGACACCTTTGGCAGAAACAACAAGGTAAGAATGGAGAAATGAGGTGGCATGGTTTTAGCAGATAATAAGAATGGGAAGAAACGAGAAAATATATGTTACCATGCAATAAAGAAAATCTTGCTCTTCTGGCAATTATCCGCAGTGACAAAGTCAAAATCATAAATGGCGTATCGGCATTCCCCAGCTGGAAGACTTGCAGCAAAGTCCTCGTAAGTTAGAATAGGTTCACCAACTTTCTCAACAATCACTTGCTTCTGCTTCTCCTCGATCTTGTAAACTATGAAACGGTGTGTCCTTCTCGCCTTCAGTTCCAGAAACCTTAGCTTGCAGTCATCATGGACTGCCATTCCCGACGCCGCATTAGCCTGTCATCAACACATAAACAAAAGCATTTTACATTCACATCTCTTCCCAAAAGAAAAAACATTTCCAGACTCCACACAAAGCTAATAAAACCAAGGATCTCTGATTTAGGAGTCTTAGCAATTTCCTGAAACCTCTAAAACTCGGGATTTACTCGCTAATACATCTCTAGTAACGATCTAGACTTCGATTGCAACTAGAGTCATCATGTGAACTGAGAGAAACCGATTTCAACACACAACAAACCGGATTGATCAAACAAACGAATATTATTGTAGAAACTTTCAATGATCATAAATTCAAATGAAACCGCAAGCGAAAACACACGAATGTAGCAGATTCTTCATGATTTCGATTCTAACTAACGAAGCACAGCTAGATCAGTAACGCCGATCACATAAACACAAAATCTCAAATATCTAAACGGAGAAAACAAACACATTTCCCAGATCTAACTGAGCCAAAATCATAATTCAAATCCGATACGAAAACAACAATCCAGAAGCGAGCTTAGAAGTGGAGAACTGGAAACAAAGAAAAGAGAAAAATTTGAAGTATCACCATGTTTGAATCAAAACGTTGTCAGAGACAATTTCGGATGAAAGGGAGACGCAGAGAAGAATGATGTTTACTTCGAATATGACTCTTTTGCTTCTTCTCTCTTACTTTCTTCAGCGTTATTTCGAAGCTATAATAGACAAGCTCATTTCATATAATCAGCTTTTTGTATTTATTTATTTTCTCCGTATTCGTCTATCCATGACTAATAATTCTATGGTAAGCATATTATTCTTTTTTTATAGTCAACATATAATAAATTATGATATAAATACGTTAAGCAATATTATAAATAGAGAGTATTAATTTACCTGGAATTGTGATAAAAAAATAAAAAAAATATTATATGTCAATCATATTTTAGAACACATGTAAATAAAAAGTTTTCTATTGTTCTAAATAGCTAATAATTTGTTCCAAAAAGAAAGTTATCTTTTATTTATATCTTACTCAATTCAATAAGTTCTATCCAAGTCTTCATGATTTGACATTTGAAAGCTTTGCGTAGAAAGAGCAATGGACAACTGCTTTTTCCAAGTAATCAAATGTGTCAATTAGGATTTTTATGTTTGATGTCAGTTTATCTTGTTGGACCACCAGACTCGATTGAAAAGTCTGTTCGTTCCTGAAACTTTTTTCAAACCTGAAATTGTCGCATTGACGAATATGTGAATAGTCAGTCAAGTACGAAATGAAAATCTAAGTTTTTATGCTATTAACCGTTGTAATCCGTGGATCACTAGTTTCATAAATATGCGAATACGAAGAGACGACAACAGTGCCAATAGGATTCTTGTTTTGATAAAGGGTTTCAGTTTCTTACACAATGGTAAAGGAGCACAAGCCAAATTCTCTCAAGTTTCAAGACAAAACACTGTATTAATGACCAAAAAGACATGGAAGACAAAGACCAAAGACCGATAAAATGAAGCTGTCTTGGTTGGTACCGCCACAGCAAACTTTAAGGAACTGAGTAATAGTAGGAAAACGTTTGATTCAACGGAACTTTTGGGGGGATTTCTTCTTCAAGAGGTTCGGCTTTTGAAAACACCAAGATCCATCTCGGTTGGATCGGTTGCCTGAAGCTCAATTTGAATTCCGTCCAATTCTCTCTTGAACCTGTCCTTGGAGCTTGCATAGATCATCTTGCTTCTCACTCTTGCTGTGTCAGGAGACCTTGGCAAAAACAACCAGAGATGTTTTTTGTAAAGAGCGTGAAGCAAGATAGACAGGTTTAGTAGAGGTAGTTAGTACTTAGTAGTTACCATGCGACGAAGAAAATCCTGCTCTTTGGGACCTCCTCTGCAGTGAGAAAATCAAAATCGAAAACGGCATAACGGCATTCATCAGCTGGAAGACTTGCTGCAAGGTCTTCATGGGTTTGTCCAGGTTCACCGATTTTCTCAACCATCACTTGTTTCTGCTGCTCCTCAATCTTGTAAACGATGAAACGGTATGCTCTTTTCGTCTTCAGTTCCATAAACTTCAGCTTGCAGTCATCGTGGACTGCCATTCCTGATGCTGCATTAGCCTGTTACCAACAAAACAAAGACCATTAAGATGCAACTCTCTTCAAGACACGAACACATACTGGTAGACTCCAAACACATTTTGCGTTTTGAATATAAAAAAGCTCAATGCAGAAACTAAACATCTCCAGTGACATGTAATGAAACCATGAGCAGATCTAGGTAGTGTTAATATCAAAAGCAAGATGCAGGTAAAGTTCCACACATGTATGAACTTCCACATCATAATACCAGTTTGACGGTTGTAGGATTATGGATTATAAATCGAATGATACCTTCCATCAAAAGAATCAAAACACATCTGAAATGAACAATCTACACTTCAATAGCAAATCCAGAGAACGAGAATAAAATTTCGGTACAGGAAAACGTTGGATTGTCACTGGAAAGATGTTCAACAAACAATAGACGTAACCCTAAATTCAAATGAAATTCAAAGGAAAAACACATGGAACAAACCAGATTCTTCCTGATTTCAAAATCAATTTTTGGCTTAACCAAAACAAGCACACTGAAATTGTAGAGTCTATCGTCCGATTCTTATCCTAGATCAGTCCCTCGGACCATACAACCCCCCCAAATCTCCGAGATCTAAACACAGAAACGAGTCCATCTCCAGATCTAACCATATAGAACTTTGAGCGAGAACTGAAATCCGAAAAATTAAAAAACCCCAGACGAAAGAAAACGAAATGGAACTCGAATCGAGAAGCTTACTTCAAATCAAGCAAAAGAAAACAGAGAAAGAGAAATACTTGAGAAGAAAATACAAAAAAATTGAGCTCACCATGGCTGAATCAAGCTAGCTTCAGAGAAAATCTACGCTGAGACGAAGACGCAGGAGAATATTGGAGTCTTGTGTTTTTCTTCGGTGTGCGCGTCTTCTCTCTTTCTTTTCCCTCAGCTTTATGCGGAAGCTTTAGTCCGAATAAACATGTGTATGCGTTTTAATTTGCTTTATTTAATACTTTAGCCACAAAAAGCATAGTATATCTTTAATCTTAATTTTGTAATACTAAATCTTATTTTAACTAATAAATTATATCTTGACAATCTAAATTTTGATTTTTTTTTTAAAAAAAACTGTTCTTTTAACATATTTCACATATATTAAAAAATCTATGTAAATTAACAAGTTAAAAATAATATAAATAAATAAAATGCAAAATAACAAAAATAACACTGTTTTCAAATAAAAATAAAATTTTAAAATGAAAATTATTGTGAAATGGAATATAACACAAATGCTCCTATGTAAGAATGTGTGAAAATTATGTTGTTATTTTTATTAAGTTCGAAGACGCATACTATTATACTATATAGTTTATCTTATTTTCGTTAAGAGAGGAAAAAATAAAAAGTACATACTATCTTTTAAAGGAAAGAATATAGAATGAAAGGTAGAAGACGCATATGGCTCTGATGGGCATCTCATTCTCAGGTGGCTCCACTTTCGGCTCAACTATCATCATAACCAGTGATGGAGGCCAGCTGAGACGAGCTGGATTATTCCCATTCACAATATGCCACGTGGGTTATATGAGAATAATTTCAACTGTGATTTTCCGGAAAGTCACGAATGTGCCATAAATCATGAAGATTACACGCGCTAAACATTTGTGTTTAGTCATTTACTAAATGTCTAAATCAAAATATAAATAGCCAGAACTTACATCAACTAATCAAACATATACCAACTCCTTAGCAAATGTTTCAAAACTATATAAAGCAAACCGCGTTAAAATCTCTGTTAATATATGGTTAGGAGAAACAACAGTTCTCTACACAAACTCGGTATAGTACCTTCGAAGATATCCAAACTTTGCAGGTATTTGAATGTTAGATATCGAAATATGATTTTTTGGGACATTTTTAAACAGTTATTAAAGTTCCCGATCGTATCTTTTTTAAGAGGCAAGAATTTGCACAGTTTCTTACTTGATTGTTTATGCATGCCTCTGTTCCAAGACTTTCTCTGCTGTATGCTTTTGTCACACCATTGTGTCAATATGATTAAACATAGCCCTGGGCATTCGGGTTAAACTTCGGGTTCGGGTTC
>OVAQ01000534.1:0-30111 GCA_900406345.1 Erysimum cheiri
AGGCCACCGCCCCTCTCGCCTCATGTGTAAGCCGGGGCTGCATGGAGTACACAAAGATGAAAGGGTTTGGATGTTTTTTATCAAAAAATAAAATAAAATAAAAAGAGTTTGAGCTTCGAAATTAGATATCCATAAGTAGATCTATGACTTCACCGAAAGAAATAAATATCCCCTATATATTAGTAATAGAGAAGCATTCTCAAGAAAATGTTGATGTGTCGTCGTTAGAGAACTCGAATTTATTGCTTTCATTTTTATGGATATTTACACATAATTGCTATTGAATGATTAAAGAATATTTTTTTCAATTAATTAAAAAAATCTAACATTTCAATTTTAAAATATATNAATTTAAAACATTTTCAAAATCTGAATTTATTCACCTATTAAAAAAAAACTGATTTATTCACATATTTAAATTTCCCAAAAAAACTATGAGAATAATCATTACTATAGGAAATTGACTTATTTAATACCATTGATATAATATTTTACGGGTGAAACATATTTTTACTANCCAAAAAAAATTAAACAAAATAAAAAATCTTGTATAGATCGAAGAAATAGCAGATTATATATTTAGTTAGTACATAGTAGTTTGATCTAAACATATTCTCACGGGTTATATATTTCGTTTTTACACAAACAAATTTTAGATCCTCAAAAATAACTTTACTCATAACACTAATTTTATCTGCATAGATTTATCCTGCACATCAGGTTGTTACCTAGTTTTGTATATTTTGTACGCGTGGAGAAAGAAAGCAAAGTGGGACTAACAAAATCTAACTTTAAATTACGTTGAGGTCATTTGAGAGGTGAGAGGAAGAGAAATGTATCCATGTTATTGTTGACAGATATTGGCTTTTGGACACAAGTCTTTCATGTACGAATGAATGACAAAGCGACATAATGTTCTTCTCACTCAATTCCCCATAACAAATCTTATCAAATTAATGGTTCCACGAAATATTTGGTAACTTTCTATTTGTCCTTTGTAACAAACTGAATCTTATAAAAGTTTTATACGAAAATAAAAAATAAAAAAAATTGTTCTCTCGCACATACATTCCATCCACGTGATATTAATTAAATTTTGGTTCATTGGAGGAACAAATTAACACAGTCACACACCATAACAAAACAAAAAAAGAATTGACACACCCGAGCTAAGTGGGATTAGTAACCGGAATTTAAAATCTATTTCAATCCGTTCTGTAAATTGGGATATACTAGAAATATGGACCTGAATCCGGATCATATCTAGATAATAATTTTTTTTTTTTTTTTTTTTGTCAATTAGATAATAAAATTTTGATGCGTATAATATATTAAAAATATTAAACTACTATATTCGGTTCCGTGTTATTTCTTTCGGTATATAACATTTTTTCTTAAAAAAAAAAAAAAAAAAAAATTCTATATATATGTTGTATCCGGTAGAATACATCAATAACAGAAGAGAATATTTCCCTAAACCTCTTTGTTCACAACACGTTATCAGCACGAGACCTAATCAAAATCCTAGCCATCGATGTCTCTGTTATCCAACGTCTCGACTCCATAGGGTTTTCGTTTTTAATATCGTTTCCCATCTCTGCCGAATTCCATGACCGACACATCTCCACTCTTTAGCATCGTGTCGTTCCAAATTCTATAATCGAGATAAGTGCCACTAATCCTCATGTTATTTAGATTTGATCGATAAACTCATTGTTGGGCTTGGACCTCTCCAAGGTCCAAACCAACACTTCTCGGCCCAACTCATTTTCAAAAGCCCAAGATTGAAGTCTTGGCATTAGAGAAAATTATAGATGGATGTCAAGGGCAAAAAAGGAATTCTAGCTCATTCTGCAAAATTAGTATAAATATGAACAGTACCCGCAAAATTAGGGGAGGTCATTAATACTCGGCTCGTCACTTGAGCTGTCCAGTTCGTCACTTTGATGTCTGGCTCGTCACTTGACTATCCGGCTCGTCGCCTAGCTGCCCATCTCTCTTGTCCAGCTCGTCGCCTAGCTGCCCATCTCTCTTGTCCAGCTCGTCACTTTGTTGTCCAGCTCGTCACTTTGCTGTCCGGCTCGTCGCCTCTCTTGTCCAGCTCGTCGCCTAGCTGCCCATCTCTCTTGTCCAGCTCGTCACTTTGCTATCCAGCTCGTCGCCTAGCTGCCCATCTCTCTTGTCCAGCTCGTCGCTGTCCAGCTCGTCGCCTAGCTACCAGGGTCGTCTCCTTGCTACCCGGGTCGTCTCCTTGCTACTCAGCTCTCTTCACCAGCTTGTCGCCAAGCTGTCCAACTCGTTGCCCAGCTGTCAGGCTCGTAGGCTAACTACCCAGCTAGCTCAAACGTTCACTCAGCTAGAACATCTTTCTGCTCGAACAACTTTCAGTTAAAACAGCTCTCAGCTAGAACATCTTCTGCTCGAACAACCTTCAGTTAGAACAGCTCTCAGCTAGAACATCATTCTGCTCGAACAACCTTCGGTTAGAACAGCTCTCAGCTAGAACATCATTCTGCTCGAACAACTTTCAGTTAGAACAGCTCTTAGCTAGAACATCATTCTGCTCGAACAACTTTCAGTTAGAACAGCTCTCAGTTAGAACATCTTTCTGCTCAAACAACTTTCTGTTAGAACAGCTCTCAGCTAGAACATCTTTCTGCTCGAACAACTTTCAGTTAGAACAGCTCTCAGCTAGAACATCTTTCTGCTAGAACCACTATCAGCTATAACATCTTTTGGCTAGAACAACTTTCGGCTAGATCAAATCTCAGCTAGAACAACTCTCGGTTAGAACATCTTCCAGGTAATTTGAACTACAAATGGCTTGATCCCTTTTCAAAAGGGTACGTAGGCAGCCTCTTGCGAGGCACAGCTATCAAATCATTANATTGAAATCTCTGCATCAACACTCATGAGATATTATATTGTCCAGATCTATACTTTATTGGTTATTTAATCTCATGCTTTATCGCATAAACATAATTATTTAATATAGTTGCTTTGATAAATCGTTCGTTTGAATCGGTTTAATAAAGTTGTGGTTTGAGGAATGATAATCCTCTCTTTCGGATGTTTTACGACGAACCCTCCGGTTAAAAGCTCCGTTGTATCTCCGAATTCCAAAAGCTACCATCATCGAGCTAAGTACTATTTACCCAACATAATACTTTGATTGGTTTCTATGATTGGTTCATGTTTAAAATATTCATGGCATAATTGTGGTTGACGGATCGTTATATTAGATGGACCCATAATTGATTTGTTGATTCACCTAGAACATGTCATAAATGTTTGGTATCCGTCGGTTTAAATGGTTTGGTAATTTGTTGGTTTACCAATGTTTCATTATCACGATGCCTTTTATATTATTATTTCAAAATCATCTGTAATTGGTGTACTTAATCTTTGGCTTTAATCATGATACTTAATGCCTCTTTAGTATCCATTTCTCTTATTTTAATGATGGTGATTTTTTTATTTGTTTATTTATTATTTTATTTTTTTGTCAACTATTTGTTTATTATTAATCCGATTAGAGGTTAAAAATTAAATACATGGTGATCATCTCTTCTTACTTGAAGAAATATTTTAATTGTTTTGGTGAATTTTATTCATGATCATATTGTTTAGTATCATCTCCGGAAGAGTACTGAATACTTGACCGTAAAATATCCATAATTTGTTTTTTATAATTTAAAGAAAAATGCATGACAAGAAGTCTGTAAGCACAAGTCACAAGAAAATATATTTTTCGCTCTTTCACAAAGATAATGTTGTCCTGTAGACACAATACCGTGAAACAATAAACATATCTAATTGTTTTGGTTTATTCCCTGAAGCGAATATAACATTATGTTATGAAAGATCACACCAATAACAATAGTCGAGAAAGTTGGTATAAATGTGGTCGTGAATGTGGATATGATATATCATATATAAAGTTGCGGTCAAAGTCGAGTACTTTCTTTGAAGAAATTATACTTTCACCCAGAAGTGTGCAGGCCCGGCCCTCAGCATATACCCAAGAAACATTTGTATTGGGCCTCAGTTTTTGTTTCAGCTTTTTAGGGCCTATTTTAAAAAAATTATAGTGCTTTTAAGGGCTGAGAATTAGAAATTGGGGGCACACGATTCAAATATGTCTCAATAATTTACATTTTTATACTAAGAAAAATAAAAAACCCAAGTTATTTTTATAAAAGAGATAAGAATTTTTTTTAATAAACTCCAAAAGGGCCTCAAATTTTTGTTTTGTATCGGGCCCAACATTCTTCAGGGCCGGTCCTGGAAGTGTGAAAATAAAAAAACGTTTATCTCATGTATAATACGATTAAAGATACTAGTGTGAGTACAATGTTAAGTAGTAAAAAGATTATAAAAGACTCTCGAAGAGTATGTATATTATTGCTTATGAGATTACAATTTGAGATCATTGACGAGTTATAGTCTCCCAAATCTCAAAGTTAAAAGTGTCTAAGTATAATACATGACTCAATTTGAGAATATTATTGATTATAAAGTATGATTCAAAACGAGATGGATATGATCTATGAAGTGTTATCATCTCGAGGGGGAGAATTAATGAATCTCACATACAGAGGTGATGGAACATCCAGAAGATTATGTTCACACCCAAACTGAGATTTATGAATCACTTAGAGAAAATCCTGAAGATTTAGACACTAATCATGGTCAGACAATAAGCGAAGAAAATGTTGAATACTTTATTAGTATTATCCAAGGCAATAAAATATTTTTGAGATTACATGTATTTTCGCTATTGGATTGTACTACACAAAGTCTAGTATAATGGATTATAATATAACCAGAAGTTTATTAAAAATCCCACTGTTTGGCATCACCGGTTAAGCCATTCCGGTTTGATAGTGATGCGAAAAATAATCAGAATCGTATATGGACATTCATTGGAAAACCAGAAGATTTTTCTTAATGATTTCTTGTGTGCTGCTTGTTTAGAAAGCAAGCCGATTATATGGTTTTCACCGACATCATGAATTTGGATAATATTAATTTTATGAGAAGTATACGAGAAAATATTGTGGACTGATCATCCACCATATATTCTTTATATCGACTTGCAACCTGAAGTTTGCAAGGGTATTTGGTTAATTAATAATGGTGGTGAAACCATGTCTCAAGTTAATGACTACAATATGTCAATTGATTCGCATCAGGCCAAAAAAAAAAAAAGAGTTATCCCCATTGAAATTGGTTTGGGTCAGAAACCATAAATTTCCCATCTAGATGTGCTATAAATATCGAGTTGCTCCACCACAGTGATATAAGTTATATGATGGAAATTGAAAGAATGTTGGAAATATGATGGATATAAATCAATCTTGACGATTGAATAATTTGAGCCATCAAGAATGAATTATGAAGGCTTGAGATGGAGACTGTTGTTTTAGTGAGTCAGTCTTTCCAACATTAGGGGGGAGAAAGTGAACAGCTAGAAAAGAAATATATTGAAAGAAATTATCTTGATCCTCGTACGAAAGAATGTGCACTACAAGTAAAAAGATAAATAGAAGTTAAAGATATAACTCATTTGCAAAGTTTAGCAAATTAAATACCAGAAGTATTTACTGACCTTGAGTGATAAAGTTACATATACCAGCTATGCTCCAATTGAAATTGATGTCCCAGACGGATAATACCAACTGTTAAGGAAGTCTAAAGAGTGACGCATGAAGCGTGATAGACTTATTGGTTCCAATAAATAAGCATCCTCGGAAAAGAAAAAGATAAAGAAAAGGAGCAGAAATTAATATGGCACCGAGGAAGGAAAGAATGATGAAACACTCTAGAAGAGATGTAGACATAAATAAAAAAGAGATTCAGGTACCTGAGAATGATAATTAAAGGAAATCTCAACAAGTTGAGTCATGTATGGAATAAAAGAGAACCAAAAGCAAATCGACGTCGTACATAATTTTGCATGCACTGAAGCAGTTGATGATGATGTTATGAATGAAAACGAGGATCGTAAACCGCGGTTAATAGAAAAGTTTTATTGAAAAGTATATACAAAGTGATGATTGGCCAATCATGGCGAAGAAGTTGTGAAATCTCTTGAAGAGAAAGTATTTGGACTAGTAGTCCGTACACCAGAATGTGTAAAAGTAATTTGACATAAGTGGATCTTTCTGTGAAAGAGAAATGAATTATGAGATGCAAAGCAAGCTTAGTAGCAAAAGAGTTCTAATAAATATTTGAAATTTATTATAAAGGGATGTACTCTCATGTGGTGGATGCAACTATTTAGATCCCTTCTTAATTTGAAAATGAAAGAAAGACTTGATTCAGTCTACCCATAAGGTCTTAAATTGTCCTAAGAAACCTGAAGGATTCAATTGCCAGAAGCAGCCCCGAATGATCCAACTGCCAGAAGCAGCCCTGAAGGATTCCATTGCCATAAGCAACATATTATAGTTCTCGAGAACAATACTATATGTATGAAATTAAAGCGATATCATTATGAATTGAAACAATCGGGGCAAATGTAAGACTGCCACCTTTAGTTGGTACTTGTTGCAAGTATAATAGCAAAGTATGTTAATGATTTTAACATCATCGAGTCTCCTGTAGAGATTTCAAATAAAGTAAAATATTTAAATAAAGTGTTTGAGATGAAATCATTCTTCTTTTAAAAGATGTAGAAATCAGATTGTGTAAGAATCCAAGTTTTCATGAGATTTATGGGAATTCAAAATTGGACATCTAATAAAAGAGATACTATCTCAAAGATCCCTGCAGGATTTTACAGAAAATGTTCCAGGAGTATCATACTAGAAAGGAAAACCAAAAGACTAACTTTTACAAGAAGAGTATGAATAACTTATATGTATAAGATGTATGTCTAGAAGATTGATGTAAGAGAAGATTCAGGCCTGAAGTCCATGTAAGTCTAAGTAGACCAAATAAATAATCTTCTATGTGAAATGAAAGTTATGGTCCAGCAGTTCAATGAAATGAGATAGAGTTTCTTTACTACAATTCTACTTATTACAATTCTCAAAAGGGTGATATATGATTAGAATGTAAATCCCGAAGATGATGCTTTCAGGGGGAAAAATATGATTGTGAGCGTGGTTGTATTCTTTTTCCCTTATCATGGTTTTTATCCCATTGAGTTTTTCCATGAAAGGTTTTTAACGAGACAACAAAGAACACGCGAATGATGCACTCCTAAAGAGAAATATTATGATTCCAATGATGAAAGACTACCATTTTCAAAGTCTTTAGATACATTGATGAGATTATGAGAAACAAAGATAATGAGCCAGATGAGTCACCTACGAGATCAATGAACTACAGAAGAATGGTGATGTACGTGTCCTACAAATTTGTTCAAGTGAAGGTTTGACGAACTAATTTACAAAGGTGTTTACAACAACTACTTTCAAGAAGCTTCTTCATCAGGTTGGATCGCGTCATTTCGAAGATTTCAAGTGATGTACTTATGAGGGGGAGTAAAAGCGTGATGCACTCTTTTTCCCTTAACCATGGTTTTTCCCACTGGGTTTTCCTGGTAAGGTTTTTAATGAGGCAGCTTCTCAAATGCGCATTTAGGACTATATTTTTATAATGGTCATCCAAGGGGGAGTGTTATGAATAATATTATCGTTATATGGATGCCCATTATAGGCCCATTAGAGTGTCCTAGAATGTTTAGTCTCTTAACTTAAACCCTAATATTATATCCCTATATATATGTTGTATCCGGTAGAATACATCAATAACAGAAGAGAATATTTTCCTAAACCTCTTTGTTCACAACACAAATGAATTTTTTGCCTTTCTATTTAGCACCATAAAAAAGTTTGTTCTTTAAGGTTTGAGTTCAAAAAGAACTTAAACAAGATAGGTGGAAAAAAGCACAAACTTAACTTTAGGTATGCTGATCAGAAGAAGGATTGTTATTGGAGACTGTACTCATCATACGAAGTCGAAGCAACCGTGGGTTTTGACTTTTGAAAACTAAATACACTAATTATAGTTGCACTCCTAATGAGAAATACAAGCTGCTGAAGAGCCTAGTGATTGAAAGGTTGTTCATGGACAAACTGAAGCTGAAACCTAATTACATGCTTCTTGATATTCAAGGGTATATTAAGGAGTAATGGACATTAGTGAGTACTATTGGACAATTTCAGAGAGGAAGACTTCTACCTCTGAAGTGGCTGAAAGAAGAATATATTCAACAATTTGCTCACCTCCGAAGTAATGTTGTTGAACTCAAAACTTCAAACAAAGGATCAACTGCAATTGTAGACACCATTTCTAATGCTGCTGGGAAAGATGTTTCAACCGTATCTATGTATGATATTCACAAAAGAATAGACTAGTTTCCGCTGGTTTTTCCCCAGAGGAGGTGTATCCACGCTTTTTGCGAACACTGAAAGAAGCAAATTTTATCGGTCCAGTCAAAGTAATTAGGGTTGTTGGCTATCTGGACTCGTATGTTCCAAATGGTCTTGGCTCAAATATTAATCTTGAGTATGCGCGACTATATAACAGTGAGTTTTTGTCGTTTCATTTTTTTTCTTCTGTTGTAGCTTAAAATGTCATTATTTTTTCTTTCTTTCAAATACTGACCCATTCACGCTTCGACCAAGCTCATGATGAACGCATCGTACAACTTATTGATATTTGGCTTGGAAAAACCTAGAAATATAATGTTAATCATCGGAGAAAGAGGCTTCCGTGAGACCATGAGAAAATTGAAGGCTGCATGTCATATATTCTTCTTGCTTTCATCGAGGGGAAATAACCAAATGCATCAACAGAGATCAAGCACCTAGCAAATTTCTTTTGTGAATGGAGAGATTTTATCTCTTTTGTTCCAGATGGTGTTAGTACCGGTGAGAGCAAAGCGAAAAGACTAGCAACTTTGCTAACACTAACCGTCTGTTTGCATCCTCTACATTTATAACCATAATCTATAGTCAACATCAATGTAATCTGCATTCTAGTAGTTTAATCAGGTACTTCAAATTTCATGTTACACTAGGTTCTTAAAATCACTAAATTTTCAATTGTGAAAACCTAAAAAGATTAATTTGAAACATAGGAAACTAAGAATATTGAAAAAAAACTGAAAAAATAACCTTTAGATAATTGATTATGAGCATGAAATGTAAAAGTAAAAGTTAAAGGAACCGTGATCTCGGATAACACAACCCATCCATAAGCAGTGCTGACATAAGAAAACGACTACTTAGGACCCGTTTTAGAAAAACTATTGGTCTGGTGAGTACATATCGTACATTTTATATATAATCATTTTAATGCATATATTTTCTAATTTGTATGTTTTTCATATATTTTATGTTTTGAACATGTATTTTTATGTGAAATCACATAAAGTTACAATGTTGTGTAGATTATAAAATACTTTAAGCAAAAAAACTTACAAATGTTAGTTTATCTTACAAAAATTATAAATATATTTATCTATTAAATATAACTTTATCAATTGATCTCAATAAGAATGCATTCTACTATTGTATGCCAATCATTGTGATTGATGGAACCTTCTCGAAGCATATGCTAGCCTATTAGAGGTTGCCTATTAAATTCTATTGGTCATGATGTAAACAACAAGATATACCCAGTTGTTTGGGCAACTGTTCAATCTGAGAATGCAGGCAAAATGACTGGTTTATGAATCAGCTCAGAGTTGACTTGAATTACAATCATGCTAAATTTCAAGCTAACTTGAATAACATAAAACTAAATGTATAAAAAAATTGGAAAAATGTAAAGTTTGAGAATGACTTCTATATGCAATTGTTGATTTTCCAATTTGAAAATGGTCAACATTCGAAAAAGAAAAAAAAACCAAGAGATATAAGAAGCAACGAAAATAATTAGGAAACTAACACTAATCCATAATTTTATAATCTTAAATCATTTCTTTGTTTCTGCTTAATTTAAAGAAACGATGTAGTATTTCGAGCGCTGAATTTTTTGAAAAAAGATTAAACCGATATTAAACCGAATGATTTGGCCAATTTCAATTTTAACCGAAATGGAGCGTTTCGACCGAATAACCCATTTGTTTTACCGATCTGACATAAATTGTAGCGCCTGGGTACTATTGAACACTTTAGACGGACGCATAGTCATCGCCTAGACCGATTTTTTAAAACATAATTTACACACAAAACCATAGTGATGATATTTACCCAAACATTAATTAAACCGAACCAAATAGTACTAGAGATAGTAACCCACCTCGAACCAATGTGCTTTCACATCCATACTAACATGTTTTTTTTGGCATTACATTCTTTTTCTCCACTGCACAACTCGTCTACTATATTTGTATTTGACCATTCTAAATTCGTTGGTCGTCCGTCTCTCTCCACGGCTTCCTTATCTTCTCCTCAAGAAAAGATTTTGTCATATTCTTCAACCTTTACATAAAAACCGGAAAAATACTAATAAAATCATAAATAAATAAAGGAACAAAAAAAAAAAAAAAAAAAAAAAAAACCCCCTTTTNACCCCACTTTAATGAAAGTTTCAAGACTGAACCTAATAATAATATTATTATACCATCATATCCTTTGATCAACACAAAAATCCCTTTTTGATTTTTCTTCCTCAATCATCATGGAAACTAATCTACAGCAGCAAGTGAAGAACAGTTCTCAAACTTTTTCTGAAAAGCAAAAAAACCCTAAACAAGAAGCTTTACAACAATCATCACCTTCACCAATATCATCCACTAACTCTTCTCCTTCTCATGACTTCTCTTTCACTATATCTCTTCAACCTCTCTCTTCTTCCTCAAAACATATCAGCCCTACTCTTACAGGTCCATCCAAAAATCAACAAACCGATCCATTCGCCGTCGACTTGTCCCCGGCCGATGAGATCTTCTTCCACGGCCATCTTCTCCCTCTCCATCTCCTCTCTCACCTCCCTGTCTCTCCTCGAACTTCCACCGGTTCTTATAATGACGGATTTACCCTCCCCGTCAAAGATATATCACCTGACAAGCCAACAACCAACAGCAACAACACTGAAAACGCTATCATCAACATCAGTAAGGAGGTAAAGAACAAAACCAGTGGCGATAAAGCGGAAGGATCCGAAGGTGAGACTCGGTTAAAGACCAAACCGGTTAAGTCATTTTCTCTATTTGGTTTATCAAAATGGAGAAAGGGTTTTGAAAGCAACGAGCGAGAACAAGAACAGCAGCAACAGAAGATCAAGAAACCTATGAGTTTAGACCTAAGTCACGCAGTCAAGAAGTACATAAGGATGTTGTTTCAAAGAAGAGAAAACGGCACGCAGTTTAGGAACACAAGACAGACTTCTTCTTATTCATTCTCTTCCTCTCTAATGGGTCCAAACGGATCAAGAAACAGCAAAACAATGATGAATGGATCATACAACAAAAGAGATCTGATAAGAGGGAGGAGAAGTGAGTTATTCTCAGCTCCGGCGTCAATGAGAACATCTCCCACTAATAGTGGCCATCTCCGTGTATCCACGGCCGGACTCTCGTCAAGCTCAGCTTCCACGTCATCATCATCTAGTGATAGTACTATGGAAGAGTTACAAGCTGCTATTCAAGCAGCCATTGCTCATTGCAAGAACTCAAGCGCCGTTGATCGTTGATGATAAGGTTAAGGATTCTTGATTTGGTTTTTTCTTTTGTCCTTAATATGTTGTTTTTTTTTTCTTGTCGGAAGGAAAAAAAAAAAAGTGGTAGTGTGTGACGTGGAATTTAAAAATTCATAGTAGAGGGTCATTATTTTATTATGTGTATAGACAAGAGTTACTGTTCCTATACTATTCTCCATAATTCATTTATAATAAAAATAAGAATAATAATAAAAGAGATTTATTTTTAAAGAGAACTTGTGACAACTTTTGTTAGAATAATAGAAAGATAACTACAAGTCCAGGCTGGGTTTTATTGTTTGTTTCCACAATTTGGGGATGACTAAAAAACTGAGAAATTGAGGGGAGTTTCATTTTGAAAAGCAAAAGAAGAGATGTGGTTTGAGATCGGCCCTATTTGTATACTTGTCTGTCTCTGGCTCTCTGCTACAAACCCAACGTAACGTTAAAGCAAAAACAAATTGTGGTGGAGATTAGCATAAACTTAAAAATGATAGAGAGATTTAATCAGATAAGTATCTGACCACTAGCTCTTAATTGGCATGCGAAAAATAAAACCTCTATAAATTAAATTAATACTATCGAGACTATGATATTTTATTAATTTATTGATATGCTAATTGAACCGAAAAATTAATTTGAAACCAAAAAATATATAGATTTATTAAAATATTATTTTGTCGAGTATTAATTTATAGAGATTATACTACAATATGTGAAAAACTTTTCTTAATAACAATTTTTTTACGGTTCGGCTCTAGGATGTAATCTTAAGCTATGAAAAATAACCTTCTTAAATTGATTTAAGGGGTCATGTCCTTCCCTTATTTGAAACACAAAGGACATGGTACTCCTTAAATCATTGTGCATTGCTTCACTAATCATGGTTCTCTTATCATTTTTCTAGCGTTTCTTTCATCTTTTTCACGTACAAAATATAAAAATATTGATTTAAGGGATATATTTTACTAACTTCAAACTTTTTTAAAGAATTAAGGATATATTTAACTTAAACTCAAATCCAAACCGAAATCAAAACCATACCAAACCATCTACTAAAATTTAAGTATTAGTTTGAATATATATTCTTATTCATAAACCAAAAATTAAAATATATCAAAAGTACCAAAAAAATCTAATCGAAACTGAATTAAACACCTCTAATTGTGTTTTTCCAAGAAGCTATAATTTTTTGAATTTAAAAAAGAAACGATATAACATAAAAATAAAAATGACACAAGAGAATTAACAAGGTATTGGTCGATTTTACACCAACCACTAATCCTCGGCCTAGGAAACAAGTATTTCATTAAAAGCATATCGAGCACATAAAGAGTTAAAACTAACTTCAACAATACCACCTGATAAGTTAATGAAAACACTTATAGATTAAGAAGGCAAATCCTCCTTAATCATTGCTCTGATCCGTCCTTGCAAAGTCCTTGCTTCGTGCTCCTTACAATGTATAATGAACTTCCTATGTCACAAATAATTTATTAATTGATTTTCATATGGTTTTTAGTTTAATTTTAAAATTTAAACAAAATAAAACTAAATAACATAAGTATTAATGCATTGAGTATATAAAACATTATATTGAATATTGAATGTGTTTGGCAATTAAATTTAGACTAATTAGCATATATAGTAGTAGGAAATAAGAGTGTTTCACAAGTAAGAGCAATTAAAAAAATATATATATATACTGTATATATATATGAGAATAATTGTAGTTTTGTCACATCATCAATAATTTTTAATATAAAGAAGATGTCTTTCAAAATGTTTCTAGTAATTAAAAAAAATATTTCAACATATGCAAATGCCGTTTTCTAAAATGTTGCCTAAAATCTACATTAATATGAAAAAAAATCTTATTCCAACAGTACTTTCTATATTGTACATAACTTATCATATGAAAGTTGAAATAATATCATTAAAATTTCTAGTAATACATAAAGGAAAGCAACTTATATGAAAGGAAACTTTTAATTGAAGAATAATAACTGAATTCAAAACGAATATCTTTATAGTATTTATTTCATTTTCGGGTTGTAACGATTTATCTTCACTTTGCTCTTGAACGTCTTCTGAAACTTGAAAATACAGGCTAAAGAGCAAATGTATAGATCTGAGATTTTAAGCATCTTCAAGATGATAGGGTACAAGCAATGCGACTCACATACCCCACAAAATGGACGAGATACACTATTATTGAGCAGCACCTCATATGATCTCGGGTAAACCTCTACTATGCTTCTTGGCATGAGCCCTGCGAAATCTCCCAACACGCACTTTGTATGCAAACTAGCTCGGTGATCTTTACACGTGTAGAACCAGGTCTCTGGATTTGTTTCTCTCTCACAAATGTCACACCAGTATTTGCCACTTGCCTTTTCGCCATAGCATAGTGATACTGATACAGGATGATCATATACTCTATGCTTTACAACTTTTGGTAAAGTGGCGCAATGGAAGCATAAGACAAACTCACAACCACTTTCAATGCACGTAAGCACAGGAAATGCCCATTTGTTGCAACCATTAATATAAGGGATGATGGGGATGGCTTGGATCGACAAACGGCTCAGAAACTGAACCGCATTGAACATGTAACTTCTTATACCCACACTCGAACATGAAACCATTGGATACTCTATAACACGCAGAACACATAAACCAGTCGGCCACACTTGTAACTAAAGTAAGCCTGTCATTATGTAGCACATGCCATTTCTTTCTAGGAGATTCAGCACAGTTTTGATGAAGAATGAAATCACAATCAATACAGTCGTAGAAAGATTGGAGACAAATGGGATGGGTGCAAGCGCTGCACCGCTTGTTTTCCTCCCAAAGAAGACCATTAACGCGGAACCTTAGATAATGCTCTTTGTGGCTGAAATGTTGTATTGTGTTGTCATCTATTACCACATATGGTTCTATATCTTCTATCTCTTCAGGTACTCCTTCGAGCTCTTCTCCGTTCCACACATCCTTTCTAGTAGCACATTTCGAATGAACGACATATTGAGGACACTTGTGACAAGAATACCCGCCCCAGGTCCAATCCACCTTCTGGCGACAAACTCCACATACAGAATTCACAACACCAAGAACAGAAGTGCGTGAAACAGGGTGGTCGTGCCGATTGATGTTTATGAGTCGTGGAAGGGCTAGACACTCTTGATGTATCATGAAATCACATTGAACACATATGTAAGGGCTTCGATCTCCACTCAACCCGCAGGCATTACATGTAAAAGAATCAAGTCTTGGGCGAAAGATGAGTTGGTGAGCATGAACTTTAAAATCCAAAACAGATTGTGGTGGTGGGCTTAAAACACATCCCATATCCAAGCTGAAGTTACAAGCAGAACAATGATAAAAAAACCTATCATGAATCTTTCCTGAGCAAAGACGACATTTTCCATCGGAATAGTCTGGTGGTGGTTGACCTGTTTGGAGCTTAAGAGGGTGTAAAGGGTGTTAAGAATGGTTTACCTCTAACGGTTTCTTTGCCTCCGACGGATTCCATACGCAATCCACATGGAAGGCTATATCACATTCATTGCATTTGTAAGGAAACCCATAACCAACCTTCCCACATTTAGCATCATCACAATCAAACTTGATCAGCTCCTTGTCCTTGAGAAGAGTGAGCTTGTGGTGATGCATCTCGGAATTATCAATAACCTCTGGTGGTGGGTACTTGGCACAGTATATATCCACATCAAAGTCACAGGTCTCACAACAATAGCATAGATTTATCACAATACTCTTTCCACATAAATCACATGCATGATTATTATGATTATATTTTTCTTTGTAGCTGAAGAGTGTGAATGGAGTGAGATGGATGTTCAATATATTCAGAGGACTCACTACATGTCTTGTGAACAAAGAAGTCACAGCTTTTGCAGTAATAGCCATCACTGTCAGCTTCCAAACGTCCACAACAATCACCTTTCCGCATATCATTCCAAGGCATCATAACATGATCGTGGATCAACGGTAGTGACACTCCCTCAGATTCCATGGTCGTATACTACAAGATTTGAGAAGAAGATGAAGAAGAAGAAGAAGAAAAGTTGAATCTGAGATCTCAAAGCAATGCTCCTTTCAAGTCTCCTTCTCTCTCCACTTAAAAGTCTTTTGTTTAATCTCAAAGATGCTCTTATAAAACTATCTTACTATCGTAGTTTTGGTGGTCAATGGTCATTCAATTACAATCATTCACGCCACAATAATATTTGATTCAATATTGATACCGATATTTCAATAAACACCATTTCTTTACTTGGACGGTAATCTTTTTTGTTTTTCTTGCACAAAGTCAATGTGAAAGTCAATGTAAGAAACTTTGCTAAATTCTACTCCCTCCGTTTTCGAATAGTTGTTGTTCTAGAGAATTTTTTTGGTTTTTAATTCTACGCCCTTCAGACTCAAGATCCTAAGTCACATCCACACTACATGCGTTCATAAACCTTGAAAGCATTGCCCTCATACCAAATTTTGGTTAAACTACTGAAGTCCTCATCGACGGTAGAAACTATTTAATTATCTATTAACAATTAGATAGAGGATCAGGTAATTCTTATACTAATGGTCTACTTTTGACTGTGGTACGAACATTGAATTTGTTCTGAGAAGTATGTTACATCACTAACCGTAAACAAAGTTACATGAGTGCTCTTTATACACAATCTAAAGAGAATTGTAAACTTACATATACGCTACATGTATATATTATAGATGTAAATGATAGTTTACTCTTAAATCTTTTTATGAGCATATAAAGGGAACAAAGTTACATGTGAAATATTCTTAAATCTTTTTATGAGCATATAAATTAGAAAAAAGCTCATCTGATATTATGCTCCATATTTTGATTTTATGGGGTTTGGATTATTCGTACCCATTTTTAGATGAGTGGAAATCAAGTATATTGATTAGGAACAGTATAAAAAAGGAAGAACAAGACTGAAAAAAATGCCAGAACGGTTCGCGTTTGATGGGGAAGGAGAAGACTTGTTCATCACATTCACATCTGCGGCTCGGAACTTGTCTGGAAAGAAGTATTTGAGAGATGTTTTAAGTAATCAGAACCATGAATGAAAATTGAGAATGTGAGAGTCGTTACACAATCATACCTCGAGATATCGTTTCAAAAGTGTGGTGGTACTGTAATTGAATCCCTCGAGAGCGGTTCCTTGAGTGCGTGATGAATGAAGTTGCTTCCTCACTTGAGTAGCCAGAACTTTTCCTAACTCAACTCCCCACTGGTCAAACGAATTGATACCCCAAACAAAGCCTTGAACCGCAACTCTGTGTTCATAGATCGCCAACAACTGAAAATAAAACATGTACAATTTTATAGCAATGATCCTCTCATCTCAATCTTAAGACGATACTGATAAACCTGAGATAGAGACAGACCTGGCCAACACTGTAAGCAGTCAATTCTGGAAGTAGAAGGCTAAGAGAAGGTCGATTGCCGGAGAATGTCTGTGGAAAGATAAGAGTTTACCCAAACACGTTAATGTACCGAAAAACGTAGAAGTTTTTTTTTTAACATCGATCCAAAACCATTTTTTACCTTGTGGGGAATGAGATTTTCTGAAACATTCTCTTTCTGCAACTGTTCAGGTGTCTACAAAAGGCAAAAACCAAAGAGTTTGTTTCAGAATGGAAACTTAGTCATGAATCAGTTTCTTCATCCCGCATGACCAAATGTAATAATGTCTTACTTTTCCATATGCAAGAGCATCAGGCTGGGCAAAAAAGTTGGACATGAGCTCGTCATGGTTACTAACCACCTCTCCTGTGAATCCAGTTCAGAACTTATCTTAATTTAAGAAAGGGAATGTATAAAACAACTCGAGTCAAATTTACAGCAACAGGAATGAAAATGCTCACCCTTAAGGTACACAGGTTGCTGACTCTTCACAATGCCAATAAAATCACAAGGTATTACGCGTCCCTAAAACAACATTAAGCGAGACTTAGTGCATTACTCAATAGCTTAACTTGCTAAAACCCTGACCCAAATTTCCAGTAAAATCAAATTATATGTAGCACCTGGTGAATTAGTTGGTAAAAGCTGTGTTGACCATTAGTTCCGGGTTCACCAAAATCAATCTCACCAGTCTCGAACGGGAGAGGTAGACCATCAATTGAGACTCCCTTTCCATTACTCTCCATACTAACCTAAAATCAAACAATTTTAATATTTTTCCGTCAAAAAAAGAAATCTATATATGAAGCAGAAAGGATAAAACAGAAAAGGGAATCCCAGTTCACATGCCTGTTGAATGTGCGGAGCAAATTTCTCAAGGGCTTGGGAGTAAGGTAAGATGGCCTGAGAAAACAAAAAATGATGATGGAGGCTAAACATCTTAATCGAGAAGAAAAATTTCAGCTTGTGTTAAAGGAGTCAACTCTTACCCTGGCAGGATATCCAAGAAATGATACATTCCATACACTTAACAATCCTAAAAGCACCTGAAATCGTCAAAAATATCAAATCAACATCTCACTCTGTCTTGAGACTCTTGACTACACTAATTAATACTAACTTAATGAAATCTCTAATGAGAGTTAATGGACATGCTTGCTTTTAACTGAGAATAAGCAACTTCATTGGAGAGTGTTTCTAGAGGAGCTCACAAATCCAATGAACTCATACATATTGTTAAAGGACGACCTCAAGTTACTCTAAACGATTATCAAAATTAAGCACTCACGGGTATATTCTTCTCAAACGCTGTGGATTGGAAATGCTGATCAATGCTTGAAGCTCCCTTCAAAAACCTGCAAGCCAGAAAAAAAAAGACTGAATATCAACTGCGTCTATTAAGAAGGTTTCTAATGGATTTAGAAACATTCCAATAAAACGAGAATACAAGATAAAAAGAAGAATTCATTCAGATAAAGAAAAACAAAATTCAACATCAATTTCTTTCCTAACGTTTTATAATTGGAACCAGTACATCTGCAAACTTATGTAAATAAATATCTAAAGACAGACATGCATTACTTCCTATGCCTAAGACATTTTATGAGAAGGATAATAAATAGAAGCTACCGTACTTCTCAACCACAGAGAAGCCATACTGCAGAGACAAAGGTAAGACTCCAACAGCACTGCAAACTGCAACAGAATTTCAGATATACGCTAAGTAAATGGATATGGCCATATGGGTGATAAATGAACCCAACCAAACAGACAAGAACTTACCACTGTACCTTCCACCAACCCAGTCCCAAAATGCAAATGCATTGTTTGGGTCAATACCGAACTTCTCCACTAACTGTTAAATAAAACATCCAAAGGTTAAACATTTTTCTTTACTGTCTGAATTAAAACATGTAGAGGGAAGTAGAAATAAGACATAATTCCAAGGACATGGAGACTACCATTGTCCATTAAACCTGGTAGAAAATTCAGTTTCTAAAAAGTCTAGATTAAAATGTCCATCCATTTTACATAATCAGAAAGACTCAGAGTATATGTGCTTCTCGGTTTAACTGTCCTATGATGGACAATAAGGAAATAAAGTCCCAAAAGAAACTATTGCAAATGCTTACCGCAAGATTAGTGCTAACAGCAACCATGTGTTTTGCAACAGCCGAAGCCCTGTTAAGTTCACATGTTAAATAAATGCTGTTCATTCACGATACTTAAAACATGGATAGATTTAAACATAGATTAAACTTGTTGTAAAAGTACAAGCATATTAGCTTTCCTCTGGCGATAGTGTATATCATCTACAATAGAGTGTCACAAATACTTGCTCTAGATGCAGGTAGTCAAATTATGTGTGAATTCATGACAACAAGATTGAGGGCAGCCAAAAAGGAGTGAAAGAGAAAGGCACATCTCTGATCATAATAGTTGTAATTTTCTAACAAAACAAGATTAGGATGCCAGAAATACTAACCCAAGAGCATCGGTTATCCATTCCCTCAATGTCCTTGCGTTCAGCATTGTTTCAGCCGTTGTAAATGTTTTTGAGACCACCACAACTGGAGTTACAAGTATCCTGAGGATTAGTTAGAGTAAAATTCCACAAATGGAAATTATCAAGGTACATTTATTGATAGGTTTGAGTACGAACCTAGAGTAGTTTCTGGATTTAGTCCATTGATATTTCTAGCAACATCGACAGGATCAATATTTGCAAGGCTGCAAAAAAGGAAACACATATTAAATTGAGGTATAAACATAGATTGGCACAAGACAAGAAAATATAACCAAGAATGGAATCTGAAATGAATAACTAGAAGATAACAAGTTCAATACAGCCTCCTCTTTCTAAGTTAACCAAAATTTAGATTTTAGATAAACAAGGAGTATGCGACATTGATGGCAGAAAGAACACATAATTAGAAAGTTCCACGGAACATTGATGAGAAACTTCAAATCGTGGTGACAAGCATTTGTTAAACTACCAAAGCCTTGCAGAAAGAAACACAGAAAATAATATGTATGGAACTATATAACTACAGGTGTGTAGTGCTTACAATCGCAGCTGGCGTCCCTTAGCACACTCTACAGATTCATGATCTGAAAATGAACATGCATATAAAAGCAGAAATTAGAATTAAAACAAGCTAGAAAGAACACCAGTAAGAGGATAGGTACCAAGACTAGATGCAGCCACCTGTTTGGAGAGCAGTGTGCACAAACAGTGGACCTAAGAAGCTACCACCAATACCAATTGCAACAACATCTTTCAACGGTTTGCCAGTGGCTCCAACCTGTCATTTAGTGCAGAAAACTTAACACATGGAGATGAAAACGTAACAGGTAAGTTTTAAGATGGCATCTACAAATTACCCATGAACCAGATCGAATTTTCTCAGAAAATTCCTTGATCTTATATAGAACGTTCCACACTTCTGGAACCACATTCTTTCCATCAGCCTTAATAACTGCATCCTTTGGAGCACGGAGCGCAACATGAAGAACTGACCTGTTCTCCGTACTGTTAATCTGAGGAAGCCATTCAGAAAGTCATGCAAAAATAAATCAGACACCATAGAGATGAAAAAGTGCCTATGTCGCTGTACCAACAAAGATAGAAAATAAATCTCTAGTACAAAAAGAGTTTCCTAAGATCAATCAATGTGAGATTAACAGCTATATCTGTTGCGTGATAGGAAATCCAGGATACTCACATGCTCTCCGTTGAACATGCGGCCAATCTTATCAGTCAACTGTGCAGCCTGCATATAGAAACAAATGGTTAAAAATCTCGAGTGAAATACATTACCATTCTATCAAATCCACCAATTAACATCTGCCCCCACCTTTGCCAAGTTCAAAAGCTTGTCCATTGTCTCTACCGTTGCACGCTGTCGAGAATAATCCAAGAGCAGCCCATCAAATTCCCTGATAAATATCATACAAACAAAGCAAGGACTTAATATCAGAACTCACCAATAACAGCTTTGATGCTAAAGCAATGGGAAACCATGTTCGACGACATTGCATTAACTAGGCATCAGCAGAGTTCAATATCAAAAACATTATGTACAAAGAAACACATACATCATCATAGACTGACATCTATTAGCATCACTCATCAAATCACGCAAATGAGTCTTCTTAATATCTTCAACATGACCCTGCCAAGAAATTCCAAGTTCACTTCTCTACACAAACACCATTGACAAACCAAAATCAGAGAACCATCCTTAAGACTACTTACCTTCAAATCCTTCCAGGCTTCAGTATCACAAATCAAAGCCGTTGACGACGCCATTACTGATAATCAATCAACAACAACAACAAAAAGTCAATATAAATCAATTTCAATCATTTTGCAGCTATGATAATAAACAAAACTTCAGATTCACAGAACAGTTTTGATTTTGAAATTCGAGAGTCGTCGTCGTTCATCCAAACCTTATCAACGATTCAACGGAACAAGAAGCTATAAAATCTTAACAGCGATTAATCGAGAGAAGGAAAAAAAAGAAAACCTGAAGATCTTCGAAGATGAGGTGAAGAAGAAGATTCCGGAATTGTGAGAAGACGAAGCTAGAGAGAGAGAGAGATAGGTAAGCGTGTGAGACCTGAGGGTATGACACGTGTCGACGGAAGGTTCTGTGCTCTGCAACACGAGACAAAACGGAATAAGTGTGGTGGAGAATATTCAAAACGGTGGCGTTTTAATATGATTAAAGGAAGTACAGGTTTATTGATTTTTCTAATATACACTGGAAATGGAATACAAATCAACAACAAATGGAAAGTCAATATTGTTTGAGAATTTTATAGCATATTATTTTCTTGCTCAATACGATTTCAATCAAATATATGAACCTATATGAATTTTTTTTAATCGATAAATTTGAAAAGGAATCTTTAAACTAATCTTGGAGATTAGAAATTTGAGTTTCTTTTTCAATTAAAGTGTGCAAACTATAAAATAAATCAGATTCTAAAGAAAGAGCACTGAATTCATGAATTAGAACATAAAATTTTAGAAGCATTTTGAAATAAGATTTTTTGAGTTACTTAAAGTAATAGTTTTGAATGTTTAAAATTTACTTTTGGTTTGATAGTATTTTTAGAAGAAAAAAAAAAAAAGATTTTAGTAGTAATATTTTAGTATTTACGTACGTAGTATGGTTCTCTCGTCGAATTATCATCACTTCTTCTCTATCAATCGTTTGTAACGTTCCTAGTTATTTCCCTTGATGTCTCTAACCATGAGGTTGTTGAGTTTTTAAACTTTGTACTTGTTATAAGTTGAATGAAATCAAATATGTTTGCATAAAAAACAAAAACCTAATAATAATATTTTTAAAATTAACAAACTCTTATTTTACTAGTTAGTATTTTTAAAAATTACTACTTCTATAACTTAAATGAAATTTAAAAAGTTATTGGGATCAGCTAACCTCACTGCTCATACTGGTTACTCCCATGCGTGTTCTCATGCGTGTTTTGTTTTGTGACCCATTCATACCTTACGATGGTTATATTAAAATTGTAATCCAACCATGAACCACCTTGTGTTAACATCATTAAAAACTTTCAATCCAGATAAGTAAAGAGGATTTTTTGAACTTTGTGTTTTGCTTTTTAATTAAGAAAAAGTAATTTTAATATAATCAAGGAAAAAAAACTTGAGTGATTGTTAGTTAGTTGAATATATAAAAGTATAAAAGAGTATTGTGATTACTACAAGAGTATTTTAGTGATTCCAAAGTGGCTCTGATTTTGAACGTAGCTAGAATCTAAAATTCCGGCTTCTTGTTCTCAAATTGTTTATGTAGCTCCATCTTGTTATCAAGTTTGAGACGAAATTCAGGTATTCAAACTTCTTCTCGTGTGTTGTCAGGTTGAAAGCCATATCACTTGCTGAGCCATCAAATAGTTGTTGAAGAAGAGTTGTGTTAATTAAACTGTTTCCAGCCCTTAATTTGATATTTTTATTGTGGTTATCGAAACTAGAAAACACCATCAAGTCAAGGTTGGAAGAGTTCAGCTCTGCGTTTTGGATGTCGAAAACTAGGAACCTTGGTATGATCATGAGTATAGCAAGCATTACGAAAATGACCGCAATGGCAAATATAAAAATGATACTTGCAACACACCAAACCTATGCCTTTGTCTTTTTTTTTTTTTTTTTTTTTTTTTTTTTTTTTTTTTTTGGACAAAACCTATGCCTTTGTCTTTGGTTCCAATTCACCATCGATTTTTCTTCTTCTTCGTCGTGCAATGATAAATAAGCAGAGAATAATGTTTACCCAATCATTTCGCTTCATGTTCTTTTTTCTTGTTATATTTTATAGTTATTTATCATTTGAGAGCATAATTTTTTTTAACATTTTTCAAGCTTGTTAGTTGCATATATAAGATCCATTAACTTGGAACTTAAATTATTAAAAAAAAAAAAAACATAAAGACATAGACATGAAATCAATTAAATTTTGTATTTAACTAAAAGGCAAACGAGTCATGCTAAGCCTAATTAAGAAGAATATATATTACATATGATTCAATTCTTTTCAACCGATTTCACCAACATGATTTTGCTTTCATGTAACATCTTATTGATTCTTTTAATATGAAAATAATAAATTGAAAAAAAATGAGCAAACTAAATATAAAATAAAAGCAAAACATAAGAAAATATATAAGTTAAAGATTTTTACGTATGTATATTTATAACATGTGAAATGAATTTTCTTTTTTTTTTTTTTTTTGGGAAAANTGAAATGAATTTTCTAAGTGGCATATTATCATTCTTATATTGTAATGTCAGTATTTCGTTAGTTTTTTTTTGTTAAAATTGATAATACAAGTTATCTCAAGTTTCATGTGGTTGTGTGGTTGTTGTGTTCTCAGGGTTTTTTGTTAAAAAACTAATGCTAGGATAAGGATAGAGTCGGAATTTAATCATTTATCATTAAGGTAATTGTGCTCATTTGTTTTTTGGTTCTTCATCGCTAGATTAGGTTTCTTTTATATCTCATTCTTATATTTTTCTCCCAATTTCCGAATTTATTATACATTTTTATAACAACAAATACGTATACCTAAAAGACTAAACTAGCAATTTCAACAATTGTTGTGATAAAACTTATACCAGCAAACTCTCATTACGAGATTGGTTATCTAAAGTAGGTAATATATGTCAACAAAATGATTAATCAAGTTTTAGAAACACATAACTGATTTACCATAAATTAAAGTATAATTACCTTAATGGTGACCGAAGGAGAAACTATGATGAGGGCTAGAAAAAAGATGACCTATAGAATCATCGTAAAATGTTAGACATAGTTCATTTACCAGTCTTTGACAACAGTGACAGCAATCAACGACTAATGACAGCAATCAGCGACTAATGTGTGTTGTTCTTTTTGCCGTTGCTGGCTTATATAACATTACGTAAGATCCATTAACTTGAACTTAAATTATAAAAAAAAAAAAAAAAAACATAAAGATAGAGACATGAAATCAATTAAATTTTGTATTTAAATAAAAGGCACCAAGAATATTACAATGATCTAATTCTTTTAAACCAATTTCACCAACATGATTTCACCAAAAAAAAAAAAAAAAACTTGTGCCATAACTCGGTATGTTTCGCTTCATGTTTTTTTTTTTCTTGTTACATTTTATAGTTATCTATCATTTGAGAGCATAATTTTATTTGACATTTGTTCAGCTTGTAATTGCATATATAAGATCCATTAACTTGAACTTAATTAAATTATGTAAAAATCATAAAGACATAGACATGAAAACAATTAAATTTATACTTAATTTTAAATAAAAGGCAAACGAGTCATGCAGCATGACTCATGGAGTCATACTATAAGACTAAGATGAATATTACATATGATTCAATCCTTTTCAACCAATTTCTCTAACATGATTTTGCTTTCAAGTAACATCTTATTGAATTTTTTTAATATGAAAATATTAAATTGAAAAAATGAGCAAACTAAATATAAAATATAAGCAAAACATAATAATAAAAATATAAGTTAAAGTTTTTTACGTATGTATTTTTATAACAGGTGAAATGAATTTTCTGAGTGGCATATTATCATTCTTATATTGCCACATCAGCATTTCATTAGTGAAAAAAAAAAAAAAAAAACTCTTTTGTTAAAAAATTATAATGCAAGTTCTCAAGTTTCATGTGGTTTTTCATATTCTATTATAATTTTTTGTTAATACAATAGATCAATTGTTATAAGTTCATGAATTAAAATAATTTAAGTTTAAAAAATCCAAAATACCTAATAAATTATATTGTTCATGGAATAGGAAATAATTTTTAATAATTTAAATTTAAGTTTTAACAGTTTATAATTCAATTTCGCAAGGTTACAAAATACAAACGATGGAGTTAAATGAAGTCTGGAACCATCTGTTAGATTTCGAGCACAATCGCTTTTGTTCCAACTTACAATGCGGAGCTCCAGAGACCGATTTATATAAACAAAAACTAACTAAAGATCAAAGGCAACGAGAAGATAAAAAGAAACGTAATACTATTTCCTTACTTTTACTAATCTGCTGGGAGGTGCAAGCTCGAGATGGTTGATCCAATTCTTTTATATGTAAAGAAAGGAATAGACAAATAAGTTAACATTGATAAGACAAATTAGCCTAATTGTCGCAGGTGAATATAAATTAAATTATTTCAACTATTTTTGAACTATTTAACCTTTATTATATATTTTTTTTTCCTTCAAACTCATGCATGTCTTTCAAATTTAATTATGATCTTGCAATTTTTGGTATAATTATGCCTTTATGGGTTTGATAAGTTATAAGTTAAACAGATTATAATGAATCATATACCTTTTCTCTTTGTCCTTTGTTGACGTTTTCTGCTATGTTGTTTTGCATTCACAACATGTATCAAAAAAATTTATATTTCGAAAAGTTATATATATATATGAGGAATGTTTTAGATATATAATAAAAAGTGAATATTAAATAAAATTGTAAAACAGCATAATATAAGGTAAAAAAAACACAAAACATGAATGTTATTCTTCTGTAGAATAATTAAATAATAGAATATAAATTAGTTATATTTCATTTGTGATCATATTCTTAATAGTCCATTCAGTTAGTTTAGTTTAAATTAGTAAGAGACACATACTATAAAATTAACATTTCAACTCTTAAAGATCGATGAGAAGATTTCACAACTATATGATCAATGCATACAAAACGGAGACAAACAACATCGATGCCGATATAGAGAGTGAACGGCATATGTGAGCCACAGAAGCAGAGCGTGGAGTGGAATTGTGAACATCGGTTTGTCCGGAGTTTTTGTCGGAGGGAGTAACAGGTGAATTAGGGAGAATCATCTGCGGAGGAGCAGGTAAGGTTTGCCTCGTCGGGGCCGCGGCTGGTGGGAGACGTGGCGTTGTTGGCGACTCTGGAGCCATGGAAGTCTGAGAGACGTAACAAAAATAATTTATGGTTTGGTTTAGCCAAATATTGAAATAAAATGCCTCAAGTTAAAATAACATCTTATAAATCATATGTTCAATTCAAAACCTTAAGTAAGTTTTTTTGTCCCAATGACTCTAGTAACTAAGGTGTGTCAATCAAATTTTCGGTTCCTAATTTTCAGTTTTCAATCTTTACATTTATGACTTCGAAATTCCAATAGAAAACTATCTACCATTTCATTCGATTTGGTACCATTTAAGTTATAAAAATTCAATTTTTTCCATAATGTTTGAAACAATAACTTACTTGGTTATTAATAGTCTTGGTCATGAGTCCGATATCGTAAGTCATAGTTAGATCAGGTTTGAACAACCCGAAGGCACGTTCAGACCCTTTCCCGGGTTTGAGATTCTCGTCGTACAATGCGAACAAGTATGTGTCGATCACTTTCCCGGGCATCAGCGGCGTCCCGGTCTTGGAATTTAAATGAGCAATGAGGTTTTTATTGTAAGCTCTAGCGTTCTCAACTGTTGCACCAGCCTCGGTCGGGTCTCCCTTGTATGGCCAACCCGTCTCAGCGACCATTATCTCTACGTCCTTGAACCCCATCGCGTTTAAAGCTGAATACACCGCATCAACCTTCACAAAAACCAAATTTTATCATCGTAAACCACAAAACAAATTTAATATCGTTAATCTTTTTTTCTTCTTCTTTTTATATGTTACAAATCACATTTTTGTATACATTTTCTTTTTCCAATAGTATGAATCCATAATTGCAAATTTCAATATCAATTTTGTTCCTTCCACTAACTTTAGAAGGTACACTCTCTTTACTACTTTTCCTCATAGAGTACAGTTATCACTTTTCATTCCTTTGACGTAACGAATATGCTAATCTCTTTAATTTAACAAAGTTTTTCTTTTTCAAAACCAATCTACAAATAAAAATACAAACTATTAAAATAATAATCTCGTTACGTACTTTAATAATATACTAAAAGAAGATTCATGTTATAATCAACTTTAGTAAATATAAAAAAGGATTTTTTTCTGTCCACTAAATTTAAAATAGCAAAAACTTAAAATATGTCAAGAGGAAGTAAAGTTAAAACCTGAGCATCGAACATGTTCATATACTTGATGTTGCTGTTAGTGTCAACACGGCCAGGATTGGGCTGAAACAAGCAATAAGCCAACGTTTCGGGTCTCGGGTCATCTTGGTAAGCGAAAAACGGGTACGGGTTAACCGCGAAAGGCGACCCGGTTTCACTATTAAACTCTAGCAATCCCTTCAATATATCAGCATGCTCCGGTTTAAATACCGCGGTCGAAGGAGGATCTGACCGGGCCAAAACCGACATTACATGTACCGTCGAGACCTTAATTTTTCCGCTACCAAGAGACGCTGCCTCGAGAGCACCTTGGACATTTTTCATTGCCGGTAAGAGCTGGGACATGAGATTGTTGTCGCCAAAGGTTGTGACCTCGTTCCCAACAGCAATAAGAACGATCTTGCTCGCCGGGTAATAAGGTACCACGTTGGTTTCGACCCAAGTTCGGGCGAAACTCGGGTCGGATGCTAAACCGGGTACATCTCCATTCGATGTCCCGATAACTATTTCGATCCCGGTGTTTGCTAGGGCCTTGATTATAGCCGGGTCGGATCCATAAAGACGAACTTTTTGGATAGTTGTGGACTGAAGAAGCTTTGAAGTTGCTGACGGAGGCGGAAGATTGTCAGCGACTTGGCCGTAGTTTACTCCGAGGAAAGGTTGAGACTCTGTTTTAATACATATGAAAAAATTAAATACGATTTAGAGAAACTTTTATATACAAAAGTTATGAAACTGTAAATGGTTTCTTGAAAATAAACTTACTTGTTAGATGTAAACATGAGAAGAAGAGTAGGATCAATGGATAAACAGAAGCTGCCATGGCTGCTCTGACTTGGTTTTTTTCTTGTGTGTCTATATTATAAAGAACTATCGAGTAGAATTGGGTAATCTATAAATATAGATGTAGAAAACGACCGACTTAAAGGTAAATGTGATTATTTTTCAAAATTTAAATGGTAAAAGGACAGGACACGACTTGTCTCTTTTTGGTTTGGACCAATGTAAGTTAGTGATATACTCCCTCCATATTTTAATAAGTGTCGTTTTAGAATTTTTGTTTTTTTGAATTAGATGTCGTTTTCAAATTTGTATGCAAAATTTATTACTTTTTAATGTTTTTATGACGTCATAAAACATTAAAAAATAATAAATTTTGCATAGAAATTTGAAAACGACATCTAGTTAAAAAAACAAAAATTCTAAAACGACACTTATTAAAAATACGGAGGGAGTACTCCTTTGAAACTGAAATACATGAAGAGAGTTTATTTTATTTTATTTTTTGACATGTACATAAGACCTTCTAACTATATATCATCATACGATACAATATCATTTGTAATTAGGAGCTTGTAACCGAAATTTGAAATATTATGTGGACAGAACGTCTTGATAGTAATAATTGGAGTTGTTTTCCATTAGGGGAAAGTTATGAATTTGTTGAAATTATGGTGACTGATTATTACTTATTTATTGTACGTATTTTATCCAAGTATTTAAGAGTTCCTCTTTTTTTTTCTTTTTCTTTTTGTGTCAAAGTATTCAGTAGTTCTTGTTTAGTAGATTATATATATGGACAAATCCATGTACACCGACTAATGTACATAGTTCCTTTCTGTCTGGATTATTTATACTAACTGGCTTTATCTCTGGATTCTATAAGGGAGAATTATTTTTTTTAGCTTTTATAAATGATGACTACTAGTCTAGATCTATAGACAGGGGCACAGGGCTCTCAAGAGTGTACTTTGAATAACATATTTTATACACATCAATGATTATTTCTTTTATAATCAGAACATTTTCTGACATTCAGTTAATACTTAATAGTTTGTTCAGAATCGAGTATTTGAAATTTCAAACTTATCCGTAAAATATATATATTTCTGAGTTTGTTTAATAGCGAGGATTTGAATTTCAAATCCCAGAGAACATTTTACCTCTATAACTTAAACATGAGCTAATTAACCCGTACAAGCAGATTTGACCTTAACTGTGTAGAAAAAAATCGCAATGACACTTGAATCACATTCCCATCCCGGGACTTAGCAAAGATTTTGATATTAGATTATATATAATCTGATAAATTGATGAAAGTAAAACATAAATATGTTCACGAAGAATTACTTTCATAAAAATCACAAAATACATAGATCTAATTTTTTAGTGGGTTTTGGTTTGGTGCTTTATCTATAGTGAGATTGCATAAACTTTTTGCTAAACTATTTGTTAAGCTCTAATTTAATAAGGTGTTCGTGGAAACTCAGATATTCTACGTACGTTTCGGTATAATTTATAGTTTTTATTTATTTTACCCAATAAAGAAACAAAATACATCGGTATTCACCAACATAAATTTTGTTTTGACTATGGGGAAAAACATTG
>OVAQ01000535.1:0-30099 GCA_900406345.1 Erysimum cheiri
CGGGTAGAAAAACGCACTTTCAAAATTGTTGGGGTCTAAAAGGGCACTTTTCCCGGCTACACAGCTTACACGCTTCTATATACGTTGCTGATCAACAAAAGATTGACTTTCTTAATTAAGATGGTTTGGCAATTAACCTACGTAGTTCAAAAGCTTTATTATTTAATTGTTTTGTTATCTTGCTTGCGTATTTTTTGAAAAGTTCGACAATCACTATGCCCTAACTCATAGTTAGCAGAACTTCATACTTTTATTTATGATTGGGTATAGTGAGCACAAAATCGTTTTGCTTTATCGCTAAAGGCTTTTTTTCTTTTTGGCGGCTGCTTGAGATTTTTTCAAAGTATTTTATTTACTATTTATTTTTATGGATTAGAATTTAGATTGATTAGGCTTATTATGGCCTAAAACATCAAGAGATATTTTTTTTTTCTTGGACATTTTTTGTTGGAAATAAAATATATCTTATTATAATTGTTAGTCATGATTGATTTCTTTTGGTTATGTTAAAAGCCGTTTATACAAAAAATAGAAAACAAAAGATATGATACATGTTGTTTCTGTAGCTTGACATGAACCAATCATAAATGTAAATAGGGAATGTTTGGACAGAAATTAATAATATGAAAATTTAAACTATTGAATTTTAAAAAAAAAAATCTGAAGAGATTTATCTCCGCTATTCAGAATCTCAGATGAGGCTATATATCCTTCTTAGCAAACGTTTAAGGAATAATATTTTTTCAGGTTAAAGAAAAGAATTTTATTTTATCTTTGATTCATTCTTTGACTGTATTCGTAATATTTTCTTCACTTACAAAAAACCAAAATCCTTACGTTTTCTTAATTTTGAACATTATTTTCCTTATATTTCAATTGTTTACATTTACTTATGGATTAGAACAAGGCGAGATTACAGCCTCAAAAAATCTATTGAATCAAAAACGACGAATTTTCCAAACCCAAAAAAATTCATGCCACGCGTAAACTTATGATAAATAGGTAGTATCCTAATAATATACGCCAAAGTACAGTGGATAAAATCCTCTTATCTCTCTCCGTCGTCACCTCTCCGACTCTGCTTTTTTATAAAACGAGGTTCTCTCCTCTGCTTCACCACCACCACACAGAAACATCCAAAATTCATATTTTTTTCCTTCAATTTTTGTTGGCGTTTTAAGACGAAACCAAAATTAGGGTTTTATATCAAAAGAATGGGATTGTGGAATGGAAAAGGCACCGGAGGGTTTCTCCTTTACCTTCTTGTAGGTTTCTCCGTCGCCGTCTTCTCTGTTTTTTACGTCGGAGACACAACAAACCATGATCATCATCATCTCTCTTCCTCCTCTCCTCTCTCTGCCACCGAAAGAATTTGGCCGGTAAAATTAAAAAGATTCTTCCTTTCTTATTGACGTCATTAACTTGAGTCGTTTTCAATTCTCGTGGTCGTGGATTGTTTAATTTGATTTGAATACGTTATAGAAAGTTAGTATTATTTTTGAATAGATAAATAGCTAATACTGTACGTTTGTTTGAATATAAAAATGAGAGATTCAATTTTCTTACGTTAAGCCATTTATATTAAATAAAATAAAAGTCACGTTTCATCAAAAAGCTTGGAAGGAACTTTAAAAAGTGGAATTTTGACTTTTTTACTTTTTGTTTGTTTTGTATGTAATTGTGAAAGTAGGAATTGAAGTTTAGCTGGAGACTAGTGGTATCTACAGTGATAGCGTTTTTAGGCTCTGCGTGTGGGACAGTTGGTGGTGTTGGAGGCGGTGGAATTTTCGTTCCTATGCTCACTCTCATCCTTGGATTTGACACAAAATCCGCAGCTGCAATCTCAAAATGTAAGTAATCAATCATATGAAAATGTTTGATGATATGTGAGAATTGAATCGGGTTAATTTGTGTATCTTTGTGGTGAAGGTATGATAATGGGAGCATCTGCGTCGTCAGTTTGGTACAATGTAAGAGTTCGTCATCCGACAAAAGAAGTACCAATCTTAGACTATGATCTTGCTCTTCTCTTTCAACCAATGCTTCTTCTCGGTATCACTGTTGGTGTTTCTCTCAGTGTTGTTTTCCCTTACTGGCTCATCACTGTCCTCATCATCATTCTTTTCGTTGGTACTTCTTCAAGATCTTTTTTTAAAGGTATTGAGATGTGGAAAGAGGAGACTTTGTTGAAGGTTAGTTTTTATCTTCCATCAAAGTAAATATGTTGTGCCTTTTTATGTTGTGATGTTGAATGTTTTGTTGCTTTTTTTTGATAAACAGAACGAAATGGCGCAGCAACGAAATAATACGGTTAATTCGCGGGGAGAACGTGCGTAAAGCTTCATACTTGTGATTACTTTTTGTGTTTCTTGATCTTAAACTCACCACATTGTTTACTTTCTTGTTGATTCTGTTGTACAGTTTTAATCGACACAGAGTATGAGCCGCTTTACCCGAGAGAAGAGAAGTCAGAGCTGGTAAGTGTATGCAGGATGATTTTCAACTTATTAGTGGCTCTTCAAGACTTGCATTAAGATTCAAGAACCGGGTTTTGTTGTTTACTTACAGGAAATAATACGCTCCAACCTTAAATGGAAACGGCTTCTAGTTCTCGTAACTGTTTGGTTGGCTTTCTTGCTCATTCAGATTATTAAGGCAAGTAACCTTCTTCTTCTTCATCATCTTCTAAACATTCTCAGGACTCTTGATTGTGAGCTCTCATTAATCTAAGTCTCGGGTTTATACAGAACGATATCGAGGTCTGCAGCCCGATATACTGGATGCTATTCGTCTTACAGGTAAAGTATCAATGTCCCAGATAATCTTTGATTGTGTTTTGTGCATTAGCTAAATCAGTCATTTGGAACCATTTCCATTTGCAGTTCCCAGTTGCTTTAGGGGTATTTTCATTTGAAGCAGTTAGATTGTTTGGAGAGAACAAAAAGAGGCTAAGCAATGGAAACACTGAAAGTATCTGTGAAGCTACAATCGACTGGACTCCTCTGAGTCTAATCTTCTGTGGTCTCTGTGGTGTCACTGGAGGCATCGTAGGTGGTCTCCTCGGATCCGGTGGTGGATTTGTTCTCGGCCCTTTGCTTCTTGAGATCGGAGTCATCCCACAGGCACACACACAATCTTATCAATAAATGATACCCAAAATCAACCATTTTGTTTCTTTAATCATTTTCTATGGTTATAACACAGGTTGCTAGCGCGACAGCGACCTTTGTGATGATGTTTTCTTCGTCTTTATCCGTAGTAGAGTTCTATCTCCTCAAGAGATTCCCAATCCCATACGGTAAGATCTCTTAAAACACACGATAGGAGAAACTCTTAAGAGTAACCAATTAAGAAAAGAACGCTGATGATTGATCTTTGTTTCATTGACAGCAATGTACTTGATGGCGGTATCTATTCTTGCTGGTTTCTGGGGACAATCTTTTATAAGAAAGCTCGTGGCGATCCTGAAAAGAGCTTCGATCATTGTTTTCGTTCTCTCAGGAGTCATTTGTGCCAGTGCTCTCACAATGGGAGTGATTGGAATAGAGAAGAGCATACAGATGATTCATAACCATGAATTCATGGGATTCTTAGGATTCTGCAGCAGTCAATGAATCTACAAACAAAAGTTTCAATTGTATTCTCTTTGATTAATTGGCCAATTTCGGTTGTCCAACCAACACCATTATTGTGAGGAGTTAGAAAATCAGATTGTTTACTTGCAATACAAGTCATTTGTCCTCTGTTCATGGTTAATTCATAGTTGACCATCTTCAGAAAAAGAGTCTTATCAAACTTGATTTGTGTAAATTATCGTCATTTTTTTTTGGATGCTTGGGAGACGAAAAAGAATAAAATTTGAAGTCATTTTCTTTTTCACATATTCGATGTAACTACTATAAGAAAACAGCGCATGATTTGGTAATATTTCTAATTGGTGGGCAATTGATTTGGACTTTGGGAAGATTGTTGAACAACAAAGACAAAGTCATCTTTAAGACAGTTCACTAAGAAAAAGACATCTTCTGAGAAATCTAACCACAACATCTCTTGCACTTTGTACATTTGTTTTTCTTTTTTTTTCAGAATACAGCCACAACGAATCTGAATGATTATATTTTTTTTAACAACGTAAATATTGTGGTTCCAAAAGTTTTGTCAACCACATGATTAGAGATTGCAATGGACTGATTCGGATCACCTTAGTCCATATATATATATATACACCATTCGGATAACATTTAAGCTTTGATTTTCTTTTTTGGGATATTGTTTACCACATGTCTCTTGTTTTGCGTTATTGTTTGCGGTTAAACGTCAAATTTAATACAAAGAAATTGATGGATGTAAGATATCCAGGTCCAATCCAGACAAGAATTGGTCCTATAGACATCAGGTAGATATCAACTTTTCTTTTTCTATTTATTAAACCCAGTTTCCTACTAATAACTACTGACTTTATCCCCAAAATAATGATTAACCACACGACATTTCTATAAATGATCGTTCTGATTGTCCTGTTTTTATTTAGACCGACGGAAAAGGTTACTAAGATTTCGGATAATGTTTTTTTATTTCATTTTTTTTGATAAAATAAATATTTCGGATAATGTTAACATGGTGTATGAGTGTATCCAAAATTAGTCGGCCAAAGTGAAAAAAAAATTGTTGAATACTAGTATACTACCATTATGAATTTGTTCTTCCACCAAATATGTCTCTTTCACTACATATCCATTTGCACCCTATGCATGTCTGGTGAGGTAATTGAAATCGGATAGTATGGTAACCACTATGGAAAATCCACTCAAAATAACATGGAATGTCTCTTTATGTATATCATTTCTATGTAGTATGTACCACCTTCAGTCTCGAACGTATTGCACAATTGACTTTTTTTTAATGAAATTTCAAGTTTGATGTTAGGAAATAAAAACTTGGAATGTCTTCATTCTAGCATCTAGGCCATCAGCATATTTAGCCCAAAAAAAAAAAAAAAAAAAGGCCNTGTTTAATGGGCTTAACCGTACTAAAATCTTCCTAAATGAGGCAAAACATTAAATTGGGCTGAAAGGCCCATTACATTACTTGAAAGCTAGGGCTCAGGCAACATTCATCTGCCTTAAATAGTATTCGTTAATCTAAAGCATAGATTTTTTAGGGTTTCGAGTGAAAAAGAGCTTCAGCGCGGCGGAGCCATGGTTCTCAAGTAATCAATCTCATCTCTCTCTCTCTGTTCTTCGTGCTTCTCAGCTCATAGACATACATTATTGCTAATGATCCGTGTCGAAGATGCCAGTTAGCTAAAATGAATCCCATTCCATTAAAATCTGTTTCTTTAATGGTCAAAATTGTTCTTACTATGAGATTTTTGGGTACGAGTATTGAACAATAACAAGATCTAGCTGCTCTCTTTTACTTTGTTGTAACATTTCATTTGTGGCTCTATAAGTTATAGTTCTGTATTAGCGAGCTAATTGTGTTGGTCTCTATTTGAAATCAGGATGATTCGTTGATTGTTTCTATTCATTGCCCTCTCATTGTTATGCTCAACTAGGTCTTCTTAAAGTATTTTTAATCTTTGGGGAACATTTTAGAATAAAATGGCTTAATGTGTGCTATGTTAGTGTTTGGGGTCGGATTGAGACATGTTGAGTGATACATCTAATCTTTTGACTATGTTTGTGTTATGTAGGACTGAGCTTTGCCGATTCAGTGGCCAGAAGATCTACCCAGGAAGAGGGATTAGATTTATCCGATCTGACTCTCAGGTACATTTGGTTAATGCGCGTGGCTTTACTTACTAAGAGTCTATAATTGCCATGTCTCTGTATCGAATTATCATCTTTATTGGCATGATTCATCAGGTGTTTTTGTTCCTCAACTCCAAATGTAAGAGGTACTTCCACAATAAGTTGAAGCCATCTAAGCTTGCATGGACTGCTATGTACCGAAAGCAGCACAAGAAGGTCAATACTCTTCTGTTTGCTTCTTGTTTTCTTGTTTCAGTCTGTTAAATTCTGGTTGTGACCTTCTTCTTTTTTTTTGATATTTTCCAGGACGCAGCTCAAGAGGCTGTGAAGAGAAGGAGACGCGCAACCAAGAAGCCTTACTCAAGGTCGATCGTCGGTGCTACTTTGGAGGTCATTCAGAAGAAGCGTGCAGAGAAGCCCGAAGTTCGTGATGCAGCCAGAGAAGCTGCACTACGGTTGGTTTTCTTTTCTTGAAAAAGCTTTCACTCTATGTTAGACCTGAGATGTGGTTGATGTAAAATGAATTTGATGATTCTGCAGTGAGATTAAGGAGAGAATCAAGAAGACCAAGGACGAGAAGAAGGCTAAGAAGGTTGAATATGCTTCAAAGCAACAGAAGTCTCAAGTGAAAGGCAATCTCCCCAAGAGTGCTGCACCCAAGGCTGCTAAGTTGGGTGGTGGTGGAGGCAGACGTTGAATGGAGCTATAGAGTAGTAGCCCACTCATCTCTCTTCACTTATCTTTTATTTCTTGTTTTAACTTCAATTTTTTTTAGTTTTGCACCAGATCTATTATATTGTACTTGGAGGTTTTTTCCGCAGCTTATGAAAACTTTTTGTTTGGTATCAATCCCTTTTACGTTTCACTCTTGGTATCCTAAAAATCCCAAAATCGAATTTAGAACTCAGTTCCATGAAATTGTGGTGATTTGATTAAAGAGTTCTATAAAGACAAAGTTTTCTTCATGAACCGAGAGATCATGAAAATCTCTGAAAACCAATATTTAATACAAAAACCGAAGCAGCCGTTTAAGTTTTTGTTGGACCAAAGCTACAATTTGGACATTTTTGGGATCTAGTTGAGATGGAACTGAACTCCTACTGCCTCGCTGCAGGCTTTCTCCCAGGTGCTTGAACCATTCTCTCTTATCATGGATTTCAGTTGCATAAGCTGTTGAAAAAAATGTGAAAGTAACTCGAGCAATTGTCACTTAAAGGCTAATTAAGTTACAATGAATGAGTTAATTACCTCTTCTTGTAGCAGTTTCTTTTCTCTAGAGACAACATCGAACTCTTGCCTTAGTGATTCGTAGAGATGCTCCAGTTGTTTGTTCTTCCACCTAGCTTTCCTGTTCTGGAACCAAACCGCAATCTGTCTCGGCTGCAGCCCGAGTTCTTTGGACAGCTTCATCTTCCTGTCCGGGTCCAGTTTTATCTCTTCTTGGAAACTTCTCTCGAGTAATCTTAGCTGCTCGCTCGTCATCTTCTTCTTCTTCCTCTCCTGTCCATTGATGTTGTTACTTTCTTCTCCATAGCCACCCTCCACCATTGCTAGAGGGACATGAAGCGAACCTTGTTGTCCATCCACCATTGTACCTGAAGAGAGACATTTTTTTGATAATTCTGAAGAGAGACATTTGTTGTATTGGTTTCCTACACAAATTTAATCAAAGCAGGGAGACTTGTAAATTTTACATGTAGTTCATGTTCAATATCGTTCGAGAAGCATGTCTATTTAGTTTTTATTTTTACACAAACGATAACATAACCAAACCAAAAAAACGTTAGATGCCACTTAGCATCAACGAGCATAGTCAAAGTAGACCATATTTAAGTATTTGGTCAAGATAGTTTATAACTATTGGACGTTGAGTGAATGATTAAGCATCAACCATATAATTAGTTCCATTAACCAAGTATTACAGATGCATATGTACCTGAAACATAGTCAAAGTTATATAAAGGAGAGATGAAGTTGGAAGAAGAATCGCCATCGATGAAGGAGCTCCAGTATTCCATCTTCTCTTCTTTTTCTTAATTCCTCTTGTCTGCTTCCGCATACAACAATAAATTTCAAGAGACTACTTTTTAATTAACCAAACAAAGAAATGGTTTGATATGGAACTTGGAGTTAAAGATGATATGTGTATATTTATGCAAATGTTACTACATGCATGTCTATATATATATATGAGTAAAATGTAGCTTAAAAAAGTAAAAACTCTAGGACTTCTGTTTTTAACTTCTCGTAATAGTTGACTCACTGTTGACTTGTTGAGCAATGAGAAATTTGTTTATTGAATGGTTTCCCACTTTCCCCATTGAGACTTTAACTGGTAACAAAGGTCTGGTGAGAGTAGGACGACGCTTATATTTTTTTCCAATACATTGTATCGGTCGATAAAATTATTAATTAATCCGCATATTTGTTTTTTTACATTTTCAAACAAAACAAAAACCGCATGTAATCCATACCAAACCACCTTTTAACTGAGTGAGATAAATGCTAACAGGCAATAATTTCATGTATAATTTTTTTATCGCATATAAAACCAATCGTCGATGTGCCAGCATCCGGATTTAACCCACAAATTGCATGTTATTTAAAAAAATATATATTATCGGACTTGAAGAAAATAATAACAAACTTAATGCAATTAAGGTATTAACTAGTAATTTATAGTATAACTTCCGTTTCACAAATACTTAAAATTATTAATGTTTAATTAGTATTTGCATGTAGTCAAATAAACCTTAGATTAGCAAGATCCCAAACTTTGAAGTAATATATATCCGACTAATTTGCTGTTAGTTTTTCTCACTAAACCGGTCTTATTCACATTTTTTGTTAATGTTGTTGGTATTTCTTGGAAACAAAACCATCAGAAGAAGTTGATCGATGATCGATGAGTTACATAGATTGAAAGTTATACTATAGACCTATAGTAAGTTAGTTCTAGTTGAAGTTGTTAGTTCGAGTTTAGCACATGAAACTGATGCATATCACCTGACATATACAGATTTTTTTCTTAAATCAGTATAGAAGAATATTCATAAATTTTTCAACCATTAGTAAACTATGATGAAGTTGAAACGAAGAGCACGTGAATGAATGCGAACGGTAATTTTGTGAACTTAAAAAAAAAAAAAAAAGTAAAAGAAGTACTGAGTTGAGAAAGGAACAGTAATATATAGAGGGAAAAAGAACAGAGAGAATGGTCCAGGTTCTATTTTCTACAAATGTCTATCACTTTCACTACCTTAATCAACCACCAATCTGACATATATCAATCCTAACTTCAACTCTTAATATATATATAGAGTATAGACACGACTTTCATCTCTTAATATCTACTACATATGCATAATATATGTATTTGTAAACGTGACCCCCACTTTAACTGTGGATCTGCAGGGTGCTACTTACACAGAAAGATCAGAACTGGTCCAATTCTAATACTGACAATATTTTGGAGCACAGTGCAGTAGTACTGCAAATGGTAGTAGTACTGAAAATGGTATCATCATATCGATCTACGAGATTTTTTTGTTTTGTTTTTACTTTCAATGTTAAGATGTAAGTATTGATTTCGGCGATAACGAATGGTTAGAATTAGAAATGGAATAGTGGATTGTATCTTCAAGTGTATTTTGTTATCTCATTATTTAGTATTTATGATATAGTTTGAAACTTTGAATGAGCAATTTGCAAGTTACGTTGTGGAGCTATGCCAGCTTTAAAAAATAAAAACTCTAGCGGTTGATTTATAAACATCTGAATGCTAGTTTTTAGAAAAACTTAAAGCGTGTGATTCTTGAAGATTTAGAAGCGAATTCAGTAGTTCTTTAAGAAAACATGCTTATGCCGTTATGCGTAGTAAAATTCTTGTTCTATAAGCACTAATTATATTTCAATAAATTAAATTCTTTGGTAAAAACGTTGTGTAATTTCAATTGATATAAACTAGTATATATGTTTCGTTCCAATTCGGGAGCACAAAAAAGTACCCAAAACAATTTTCTATGAGGTTTTAAGATGTATTTTTTTTGTATCCAGTCATTGGACAAATATTTCATCTATGTTTAGTTTTAAAAAAACTAACCTATGATATTTTCTTTTCTTTTGAAACTGGCTCTTTCTTAATTCATTGTTTGAATTTTAAAATAACATATTTGGCACAAACAAAAGTGTATCTAGATCATCATAAATTTTAGATGCACTTATGAAAATTTTAATTAAATACTTTTTTTGGTGAAAAACATGTATAAAAAGGAAAGCAGAAAATGGACATATATAAGATTTTGGTGAAAGTAAAACATTGTAAACCAAACAGTTTGTTTTGCAAAAAAAAAAAAACAAACAGTTTGTATTGAATTAGAATCCTTCAATTAATTGGTTTGACTTTTAGCGAGTTCACATATCTTATGAAAATGGACAAAAATCCTAGCAACGCTAGTAAGATAGGTGGTAATTTAAAGGCTCGTTTTAAAAATACATATAAAATCAGGTCAAAGATATTTATAATGATCATTAGTATTGGAGCGCACCAAGAATGGGAATGTAACTAGGATGGAAATTATAATCAAAGATGTCAAAGAGATATACTTATTATTATCCGGTAGTTCTAATTAAGCTAGCTCAAGCACATCTCTGTTGGAAGTGGAGGGTATAACCTTGTCCTAACACAACTCGTGCGAGGCAAAGGAACGAAATAAAGGAATTTTCAACATGTGTTTTTCGAAAATGCAATCAGTAAATCAGGTGATTCATAATTTTCACATTTTCATTAGTTTCGTAGATGGTCATCTGGATTGGAAAAGAAAAAGAATATAGAGACTTGAAACTATCATGTGAATTTTACAGTGATATTTGGATTTGGGTGTAACGATGCTTTTAAAAAACATACGTAGGATTCATGAGATAGTATTAAAATCTATTGAATCAACGCTTTGCGTTTCCGTTGGGATTGGGATACTTAATTATTGTCGCAATCCAACTAATTATTGAAAGTGTAAAACTGTAAAAGCAATAAACTGAGTGAGTAAAATACTAAATAGTAAAAAACTATTCCATTCCAATTAAAGATAATCTAAACGAGGAGCCTATAGTTATTAGTTACAGAGAAATAAAGCTCAAGAAAATGTTGTGTCAAGTGTCATTGATGAAGGTTTTCGTATAAAGAAGAAGCTATTTCTTTCTTTTCACGTTAACTTTTTTCTTTTTCGTTATAGAGATTAAAATTCCATGTTAGTTAAAATCCAAAACCAACGGTTAATGTTTTCATTATACGTACGTACTTGCTAAAGAGAACATGGTGAAATCTAGTCTATAAGGTGTTTTTTTTTTTTTTTTTTTTTTTGGGGACGACATCTATATAAGCTTTGTTTATCCAAAAAGTTTGATAGTTAAATTTGTGTTAAGATAAAAAACCAGCGGTTAATATGTACGTACTGTACGTTGCTTGCAACCAGTGAAGACAGAACCTGACTTTTCTTTTGCCATTATTACTTACTTTCTCGTAATTTTAAGTCGAAATTGTCATTTTGTCTCCATTGTGAAAAACAAATTCAACATTCAATAGGAAATGGACTTTCGAGTAACAAAAATACACGTTTTAACAATTAACACTACTACACTAGAATGGTCCTTACAAATGAACAAGACCTTTTTCTTTCAAGTTAGATAGTCAAAGCCTATCTGTTTTAATTTTTCAAGTAATATCTCTCCTATCTCCTTCTCACAACTTAGTTTGTTCAATTGGGTCTCCTAAGTTTGTGTTCCTTGAATATCATGTTATGTAGGACAAATTTGTTTTAAATACTTTTTCACCAAAAAAGGGCTTAATAGTCAAATCTTGGTGGTTACAAAATAGTATCAATCAATGTGTCAAGTACTCCGAATATGCAAATGGCATGGAGTTCCAAAAGAGAGAGTAAAGAGTGTTTTGTTTTGTTTTATAATATCACTTGCTTGTATACACAACAAGGGTTTTAAACCGAAACAATAGTAAACAAATGATAAGAATCACGATTTCTCGCCTTGAATCTGGAACAATAAGAAAAAACAAAAAACTCAATTCAATTCACAATGCTACACCTAATTCAAGAACCAGATCACGACGACAAACAGTGTTGTTACCTACAACGTATAAGCATGTAAGTATATGCAAAGTGTAATATACAGTTCTTTCTTTCTTTCTAACTATTATTTCACAGGAGCTTTCCTTTTCTTGCGTTGCTTCACATCAATTGGGATAATGTAGACCGAATCCACACAGATCCCGCCTTTGGAATGTGTGCAATCGATCTGTTTCATCGACCATCGGACTTCTGTTGATGGTTCTGAGCAACCCACAACAAATTCTCCAACCTTATACTCTCTCCAGTATCCACCTCCCATAATTTCTCCTTCTTTATCAGCCAAGTAATATTCACATGACGCCTCTTGCCCGTCTGAAGTTGAGAGTGAAAACCGCACAGGCTTTAACTCCCAACCGTGTGTGTGTTCGAAATGGCAAACTCGTCTTCCCAACCTTTTCGAGAATCTTCCAAGATGTATCTTGAATGATAGACAGTATATACCAGGAGGAAGATTGAATCTCACCATCCCATCTACTTCAAACCACCAAATCTGCTGCAAGTAGGCTACTACATGGAACCTGTCAAGGAAAACAGAATCAAAGCATGCCATGTTTCTCAGCAACACAGAGAGACCAAAAACTTTATCCGTTTTATGATTTTTAGACTAACAGAAGACCTGCATCAGTATCTTTTTGTCTTTGTTTCAACTGTCAAATGGAATTCATATTCTCTGTTGCAGAAACTAGAATTGGCTATTGTCATATAACTTAACCAGTCGACAAGTCTTGCTAGACCATCACAATAACTATTATTTAAAAACCTAAAAGCTGAGACACCTTAACACATACATATATAGATACAGACCACTAATCAAACTGCAACGCTCATGCAAACTTTCAATGCTCATATGATCTGCCAAAGAGAGAAATATTCTAAACTTGCCTGTGTCAAGATTCAAGAACATGGCAACAACTGAAAACCAAGGATCAAGAGTATATGAAACTCAGGTCAGATAACATGATCACAAACATATGTATTGCAATGTTTTTGATATCTACTTCCTTATATGTGATATCTACTTGTTATCTATCTCTTGTAAAATTGAATGAATTTGGGAAAAATAATGTACCTTGATTCTTCAGTAGCAATCCAATTCCAATATCTGCGGTCTTCGATTCCAGTTATAGCCATTCCTCTTGCGGAAATCGCCATACAAACCCGTCCTGTGAATCTATCAATCCACACTTCCTGCAACAATATCATCAACAAAGATACTGTTTTCAGGGAAAGACCTTAGATAGCTTCCAAATTCCCAATTCAATTCCACCAACATAAAACACACAGACGAGAAAAACCCTAATTCCCAATTCCAATCCACCGAAGCCAGGAATTTCGAACAGACCTTATTACCATCGTCGAAAGGGATAGGACGAGAGAGCAAGGCGAAAATATCCTTCTTGGATAGATTCTGATACCTCTCAGGCGGCAAGAGATCAAGCAAATCCTGGTAATTAAGTGGCAGCTTCTTCTCCCACACAGAATCAGACGAAGCCGCGCCACGAAATGCTCGATTCAAGCGAGCCAAATTGCAAATCTCCGGCGGAGTAAGGTGCAGGATCACGCAAGCAACGCAGCTCTCCGGTATATCGCCGAGACTCGGTCCGGTTGAAAAACCATTAGCGTCACCGTTCAGGTTCGAGAAGGACGACCCCATGATATCTCTCGGGAGCTCCTACACGCGGAGAAGAGAGAAGTGAAGACACTCGAGAGCCATGGCGATGGAGAACAAGTGTGTGTGCTATGTTCTATTTCGTGTCCATCTCTCTGATAATTTTCCGGGACGAGAAACGGAGAAAGTGAAGGTCAGAGAAACGAAGACCAGCGCCTGACACGTGGCAACACCGATCATGAAAAGAGTGTAATTAACTAATTTATACACAGGCTTTAGCTAAAGATACTGTTGTTTTCTTTGGGCCTACTACAAGATAACAAACCGACCAAGTCTATATTTTAAATGGAAACATTACTAAATTATACTTATAAAAGCTAAAAACATAATTGAAAGATAAATCATAAATGGGCTGGGCCATAGATAAAAGTAAAAACACAAGCACGCCCGGTGGGACTCGAACCCACAATCGCTTGATTAGAAGTCAAACGCCTTATCCATTAGGCCACGGGCGCTTTTGTCTTGTACGATAGTTATATCTTTATATAACAAGAAGCTTCTAAATAGTTAACAGCGGGTACATCTTCATGATGGGAAACAAAAATTGTAATAAACCTTTTACATGTGCTGAATCATATAGAGGTCCAGTAGACCCGAAAAATAAAAATAAATCTGATTTCATTACATGACGAGTGACGCCTAGAATATATCCAATTTGTTGGGGGAACCAAATCAAAATTTCATGTTTTAAAATCACTACTTCCGGAATGCTGTTAAAGTATTTATTCAATTCCTTATATGAAAACCCAAAAGATATGTTAAAAATTTTGGATTGGACACCACTTGGGTATACGTAATTCTATTCTAGCCTTTGAAAGCAGGGGTTTCAGTATACAGCTGCAACTGCAAGCTAGCTAATCCATTTCTTGGAAAAGATTGTAATAATAGCTGCTGTAAAAATTTACAATATTGCTCGAAAATTGGGTAGAGAACTATAGTTGCTAGGGAATGTAGATTTCATGTATAAAGTGGAAAGTGGTTTATATTATAACTTTGAAACATCAATCTCCTAAATACAAAAACAAAGTCCCGGAGATTTAATTTCACTCCGGTATCCGGCCGACACATCTCTGCCGGCGAAACAAGAATCGCAAGTATTTTATTGGAACGCACCAAGAGCTTTTCAAGGCAAGAAATCGATTAGTAACAGGAGACAAAAAAAAAAAAAAAAAAACAGAGAGACTGCNGACTGCTTCTTCTAATCCTCGAGCTCGATGATTTTGACCACGGACGCATCACCCACTTTCTGGCAGACCACAACTCTGTCATGTGACTTGATCACTCCGGCTTGCTTCCCATGGTCTAGAGCCACTTTCAGAACCGACTCGTTTGTTGCACTTGTTGATTCAGCCTGAACAAAATATTCAAAATACATTAGAAAAAATACGGTTTCAGACCGCGCCAAAGTTACAATTGCAACCACAAAACTAAATTGCAAAATTCTTTTTGCAATGAAACAAGTTCTTTGCAACAGAGACTTACAGGGTGACGAGGGTCAGCAAGCATGGGGAAGAGACCTCTGACAATAAGTGACTGCCTTGCCTGATTCAACAATATACACAAACACGATGTTAACTTCTAGCAATAATCAAAATAAAGCAAGGTGATATTATTCCAAAAGGGTAACTTTTTTTTTTAATCTTCAATAATACAGCACATTAAAGAGTTACTATTCCTTTGAATTATGTTGACAATTTATAAATAGGATATGCAGTCATAAGCAAGTGGCATAAGAAAAATCTCAAATCTTAATAATTTTCCAAATTCACACAATCAGAATCAAGTTTACCTCAAAGGCTCCGCTAAAGCTCCATTTCAGCTGATTTGTCGTAAGCCGGGGAATGACAACAGAGATAACGGGCATAGTTGGCCGGTATTTGGCAATCAACCTTCATAGAGATGAGAAACATTTAGGAGACAGCTACAGAGAAATTAAATGACGGAACAGTTTAAGTCGGAAGGAATGGTGTGAACCTTGCTGCTCTGCCAGACGAGGTGAAGCATATAATTACGGATGCCTTAACCTTGATAGCTGCCCGTACCTGATACAAGCAGAAGTTAATCCTTTTTTTTCTGTGCAGAAGTTAAGCCTTTAAGTTAGAAATGAAGATGGAAATTATCAACTTAAAAGATAAATTCTCAGCCTTTAAGTTACGTAGGTAGCACAGAAGAAAGACTTACAGCAGAAGAAGCAATAGATTCCAAGTGAGACATTGGTTCTCCAACATACTTGACAGTCTTCTTGAAGAACAAATCTTGGTTGAAAACCTTCTCTGCCTATAAAGTACAAAAATGTGTAACCATGGCTAAGATGATTTAGATACTAAGAAGGCGTAGGAAATAATAATACTTAAGAACAATGAGATAAAGCCTACCTCACAACAGATTCTACCAACAGTTGATATGGTTTCAACCGGGTACAATCCACGAAGGGTCTCAGCTCCAAGAAGAATTGCATCACTTCCTGCGGGAAGTGAAAGGGAAGAAACCCTCTTCAAGTTATGACCAAACTATAATCCAGAAATATGTATTTCCTCCTATATAACGTTAGCAGTACAAAATATATATTTCAGAGACTCAACATACCATCTAAAACAGCATTAGCAACATCAGTTGCCTCTGCACGAGTTGGCCGCAGATTGTCTGTCATACTGTCTACAACACGAGTGAGAACAGCTGGTTTTCCAGCCATGTTACACTTGTAAAGAGCAGCCTTTTGGAACAAAAACACCTGCAAGTTTTAGGGACAACTTAGCACTTCACCCCAGAAGATAGCATATCACTAATAGTCTAATAAGACATCCACCATCTGATTAGAAAGAGTAGGGCTTTGGACACCAAACAAATTGATTTGAGTGACCAACATCATACCTTTTCTGGAGGTAGATCGATACCCAAATTCCCACGAGAAAGAATAATGCCATCTGCTTCTTGTAGGATTTCATCAAAGTGGGTCAGTCCCTAAAATTAAATACACATATGTAAATCTAATCAGCACCATAACCATTTCCAATGAAAGAAAAGCTGCAGAGGCATGTAAAGAAAAAATAAATGGTATCACTTACCTCTTCATTTTCAATCTTAGCAAATATTTGTGTTTGAGAGAGGTCACCCAAACTGTTAAGCAACTCACGGGCCTGTGTTGTGGCAATAAAACAGCAATCATTCAAGCATATTAGAAGCTCAGAATAAGTAGGGAGTAAACAAAGGAGTCACACTTGAAAGGCAGTATTAGAAAACCATTATGAAAAAAAATACGGACCTGGCGAACATCTTCTGCATGCCGACAATAAGATAATGAGAGAAAATCGATCTTATTTTGAACTCCCCATGTGCTTATAACCTAGGGGAGAACCAAAATAGAACAATATAGTTATAGCATTCAAACAGCTAAGCTAGAATTTTACGAGAGACAGAGCAAAGTGGTCATTGAGATTTGTGGATTATAAGCAACACTGACCTCCTTATCCTTCTCAGTGAGGGTTGGCATATCAATATGAACTTGAGAGACATGCAATGTGAACAATGGACCACCCAGAGTAGCAGCATTCCTTGACACACAAATGACATCATCTCCTTTGACTTCCTCAACCTGAAGGTTCGTTTAAATGGTTGGTTATCTCAGAACACAAACATCTACAAGTCTGCATTCGAATTTCTGAGAATAGAGTAATACTATACGCAAGCTTTTTATATACCTCAAGCCAAACTGAAGTTGTTTCACTACCAGTGAAGAGGTATTGTCCAACAAAGATAGTGTCTCCTTGCTTAACTGCCTAATGACATCAAACAATAAACAATAACATCCATCAAACCCCTATATACAAAAGCCAATTATCATCTCCTCCAAAAACTATACGGTAAGGGTCATATAGAACCTTCGCTAGCCCATTAAAATTAATGGGAAGGACTTCAGAGGAGGCTTCTTGATCTTGACTCGGAGTCAAAGTTACAAGGCCATCGGCTTTAAGAGAAATAGCTTTCTCAGTCTTGTTAATAACTTGCAACTCAGGTCCCACAGTGTCTAGCATAACCTAGAGAAGCCATAAATCACCATCTAAATTCATTAGATTAAGCATTACCAAACAAGCGCGTTGCCAAAATCCAAAGATTTAGCAAAGCAAAACCAAAGGAAAAAGAACATACAGCACAAAGCTTCTTAGTGCCCTTCACAGCTATCTTCAGATTCTCCAACGTCTCCTGGTGATAATCTGCATCACACCACGAGAAATCGAATCGAGCCACTGCACATAGAATGTTTTCAGTGAAGGTTTGATTTCATCAGTGAGCGAAACTCAAGCAAATAACGTCTCAAACAGTACAGAAGGGAAGTAAATCGCTATTACCGGACATTCCAGCTTTGAGACAACCGGAAATCACCTCGACGGATCGAGATTTCGGACCTAGAGTTCCAACGATCTTAGTCAAAGCCGGGAAGAAACTCTACGAAATAACATCAAACGGATCAAAAACCTCAAAAACGAAATAAATCTCATAGTAGATACTACTTCAATAATGAAATCAAACCTCGCAACAGATCCATGCTTAATCAAACTAAGAAATCAAAACAATCACAGAAAACACAGAGCGGGAGAAGGAGAAATGTATAGCTCACTGATTTGGAAGGTTCCAGGATTGAAGTCATCCTGATCGGTTCCTCGAGAAGGAGATGACTCGAATGCATAGCTGCTGATCGAAATTCGGAGATCTCAGGCGTTTGACGGTGACGGGAGAAGGAGGCAGAGGAATTTTGGAGTGGAGAAGAGGCGGAGAAAAGTGTGCGCGATTGGGTATTTGATACGCTTGACCGGCGAATATGCCTCCAAATACGACGCAGTTTTCGTTTAAATAGCACACAGTAAAATGAAAATGTTAAAAACAAGCCATCGACTTTAGTTTCGCTATTTTAAACCCCCAAACGTTCACTATCTAATGCAAAATATCCCCCATTGTTTTATAATAAACTGTGAACCCCAAAATGATTTTGTTTTTTTTATTCTCTTACTCTATCAATGGTTTTGTTAATTTGTAGATTTTTTTTTTTAACACTAAATTATTATTATTATTCTATTGCAAATTATGGTAAATATTACATCGGCTACTTTTAAGACGGACAATTCTAATTTGTAGAATAGTTATATGATAGAAGTCTTAATAAAAATTCAAACACTTTTAAAGTAATAGCATAAATTCATGAATCTATGTATAGTCACTACAAGAGAGAAAATTACCATAAATAAATTTAGTAGTATATTCAAATAAACCGTATATTCCTTTCAAAAATATAAAATATTTTATTCTAAGCATTTAAAATGATTTTGGATTCTGTATGAACGATCATAAGTTCATAACTAAAACAACAGGGATTAGAATAGGAAATAGCTAAAAGTAGAAGGACTGAATATATATTAAGCAATTTTATTGACCATCTAGAAACAGGATCTACAAATGTCAATGAGCACAATGACGGTCTCAGGTCGTACACGTGGCAGCAAAGGGTGCTAGTAAGGCATATGAAGCAACGTAGCTGGTTTTTTTAGTATTCTTCCCCAAGTTCAATTTCGTGGGGAAGGGGTCAAATAAAGCCTCACGCGCCGAGGAATAGTGAGCGAGAGGGTCTTTCAATTACGCACTAGTCAATAATACCATTAAACTCGCCTTTATGGCGTAATGAAAGCTAAATCTCAAGATTGTTGAAATATATTTTAATGTTACCGATTGAAACTTTATGGTTCAACACTTCAACTATCAGAATTCAGAAACCCGAAATATGCAATCTTTTGTATTTGTTAAAGATTCGCTTCTAGAAATGAAAAAGGAATCGATGCTAATTTGTCTAAACTATTGGCTAATCATGTGCTTGACCATTCCTTAATTTACTTAATATGCCAATCGTAACCCATGGGCTCAAAAGGTACGCGAAAGGTCAAATCCAAAGGGCTGACTCTTCGACCAAGAAGACAATTACGAGTGGACACAAAAGCATCCACCGTTCTAGAAGCATTAATCAATGGGCGTTTGAGTTTGTTCAGTAAATCAATAGCAACTGCTAGTTAATGAACCTACGACATATGGGCCTAACTGGGCTTAAAAGACATATTTGAAAAGGCTTTATAAATCCACAAAAACCCACAACGTTACGAAAATCACAAACCGTGAATACACGAAAGCATAGCTAAAAAAAGGGAACTCCGACGAATTCGCAAATCGGGGATTCTAAGCAAGAACCTTAAGATCGACAAAATACAGCGATAGATATTTTCACAAAACGACGGACGATAGAAAAATCAGACTTAGCCGTCAGTGGTAGCCAACGACGGCGACAATGAGTTTCTTGACTCATCAAAATCCTCACCCACCGGAGATTGCTCAACTCTAATTTCCTCAACCATCTTAACAACCTCAACCATCGTTGGCCTCTTCTCCGGCTGCGGCACGACGCAAGCTAAACCGATGTGAAGCATTGCCACCATCTCCTCCTCTATGTTCTTGTACCTCAAAAGCTCCGGATCAAAAACCTCCGCCGTCCATTCTTCCTTCACCACTGACCTCACCCATTTCGGCAAATCAACCACCGCTTCTTCTTCCTCCTCCACCGCCACCGACGCTGCTGATCTAGGTCTCGACGGAGACGGGAACATCGAGGGAGCTTTTCCTGTTAAAACCTCGAGGAGCAACACACCGAAGCTGTACACGTCGGCTTTCTGCGAGAGCCGTTTGATCTCGGACTGTTCCGGCGCACGGTAGCCTCCTAACCGGGCTATAGCGTGAACCGGGTTTAGCAAAAGGGATAAACCGAAATCCGCGATCAATGCGACGCCGTTTCTGTCGAGAAGAACGTTTGAGGATTTGATGTTGCCGTGAGGGATCTTGGAAATGCTGTACTCATCGTGAATCTTTGCTAATCCTCTCGCTGCTCCTAACATTAGACTAATCCTCGTCGTCCAATCTAATGGAATCCGTCCAGGCCCTCGATTACCTAAAATACACGAATCAAAACCAAAACTTTGATTACCAATGTGATAAAATTAAAAACTTTTGGCACCCAATTGATCAAAATTGACAATTCAAGCTAAGAGAGACAGTTTTTAACCATGAAGAAGAGAGTGTAAGCTTCCATTAGGGAGATACTCATAAACTAAGAGCTTCTCTTCTTTAGCGTAGTAATAAGCTCTGAGCTTGACAACGTTTTGGTGTTTAAGCCTACCAATGATCTCCATGTACTGCTCAAACTCTTTCCTCGGACATGGATTTGCGTCTTTAAGCCGCTTCACCGCCACGGTCGTCGAGCCATCGTCTAACACCGCCTTGTACACAGTCCCTAAACTCCCTTTCCCAAGCATCTCCGCAGATGCTTTCAACAGATCCTCAAGCTCAAACTGTTTCCTTCTCTCGAAAAACACAAGCCTGCTCCTATCTGTCGCCGACGTCGCATCACTCTCTCCTCCTTCGCCGTAACTGCTTCGTCTCTTTCCTTCTCCTCCTCCTCCTCCGACGAAACCACTCTCTACACTTCCCGATTTCGATCCTCCACAATTACGGTCTAATCTTCCACAACAGAAAGCAAAACCGAAGGATACTAAAACAACAACCGCCACGCAGCCACCGATAATGGCGGCAATTGTACCTGGTTTAAGCCCTCGATGGCCGTGAACCGTCGGTTTACCGGCGGAAACCGAAGAATGTGGAATCGACGTAGGATTCGACGGAACGATCTGATCCGTGTTGGAAGATTCCGGATCGTTTGTGAAAGTACAAACCGGTAAAGGATCCGACCCGCATAAACCTCCGTTACCGGAAAAGCTCAATTCTCCGAATTTCTTCACCACACCGTCGGAGACATTTCCGTGCAATTCATTGAACGAGACATTCAATTCAAGAAGCGATTTCGTCTGAGAAAAATCCGGGATCCGACCCGTTAACTCATTGTTCTGGAGCCGGATCGTTAGAATTCGAGTGAATTCAAGAATCTCTCTCGGGATTACTCCACGGATGTTGTTATCAGCGAGATCAAGACGTATCATTCGTTTAAGAGAAGAGATCTCTTTAGGAATCTCACCGGAAAGATCGTTACCGGCGAGATAAACGAGTCTGAGGTTTGTACAGTTAGTGAGAGGCGAAACGGTGCCGTTGAGTCTGTTATCGTGGAGGTCGAGGAGACGGAGCTGGTCTAAGGACGAGAGAGAGGTCAATGGTCCTCGTAAGGAGAGAGAAGGGAGAGATAGTCCAGTGACACGGTGTGAAGATGGTGAGCAAGAAACGCCACGCCATGAAGAAGAACAAGCGTCGGAGCCGGACCAGTTTCCGGCGAGATTGCCGTGTGTGTCGGTTTGGAGACGGAAGAGTGTGAGGGCATTTGTGTCGTTTTGAGAGAAGGAGACGGAGAGTTGAAGAAGAAGGAGGAGGAGGAGAAAAGGAAGAGTTTTGACAGACATGGCGGATGGGCGGGAAAGAGAAGAGTGAGTGTGAAGAGAGTAATGTTATCATTTTTGTAAAAAAAACAGATAAATATATGAAACTTATGATAACGACAAAATTGTGGAATCTTTCATTTTGCTTTTTCTTTTTTGTTATCTTTAATCTTTCTTTCTGAATGGTCTGGTTTTTTGAATGCAGTGTCAGTAGCAAGACCAGAAACGAAGCGGAAGAAGAGAAGAAGGAAACAAAAGTAACGTACAAAAAGTATTGACTAGGATTCTAGGAACAGGACTAACTAGGAACAGGACTCAATAGAATAATGAACTTTTCTATGTTAAAATTGCAAATCAGTAAGGATTGTCCAAGTAATAACATTAGGTTATCGAGTAATTATCACCTGATATTTTCTTCTAATCAGTTTTTTTTTGTCTAATTTGATAGATGTAAAAAGAAGGAGATGAAGGTAAATCATTCATTAGTAACAAAAAGGTAAAGTAGAAATGGTGGTGGTTGTGTGAATGATTGCTGTTCTCCACTCCATAGTGTGGGTGAACATAACCCTACGCCCACAAAAAGTTTACCCAAAGTTTGAAAAAGTTATCCACAGTATATAATTTATAAGCTTTTCTGTCTCTTTGTAAGTTACTGGTGCAATTAGTTTCTCTAATATGACATTGAGTTCATTTCTATCTGCAATTAGTTTCTAATTAACATTTCTATCAATACCTATATTTGTTGTAGTTAACTATCAGATCAACACATATAAAAACCCACGTACAATAATGGTCAGAGCTTTACATAATGAATTTGTGTAATGTTAGAGATATTCATATGTAAAACTTGCATTATTCCGCAATCGTTTGTTAGCTTTTATTTTCAAACTTGTATTACTCCACAAGTTTTCTTTTCTTCTACTCATATACCTCACAAGTCACACCATTCATGAATCATATATATAGCTGTAAATTCAAATTATTAAAAACAAAACTCATCTATTTTTTACTTAAACATATCAACATATATCAGATTTTTTTTTAAACAATTATTTTTACACATAGAATTCTGACATGTTGCAAAGACATTTTCGTGTTTATAAATAACTACAACAAATGGACAAACACGTCACACTGTATATGTTCACAATGAATATAAAGCTCAACTTGCAACATACAATTTGGATGTTTCTTTTAGCTTGCAAATTCGTTTGGAAGTCTCTAACATTCCAAGTCAAAATTTTATCAAAGTTTGAAAAACTAGAAAAAGAAAGTGGTTATTAAGTAAACTACAATATTGGACTCGTATTTGTCATTTCAACTAATATACACAGTCGAGAAAACCAACATTCTCGGATATGAAAATATGTTTATTAACCCTCTTGAAGTAAAAGTAAAAGTATTTTTATTAAAATAATTCAAATGAACTAGTGTGCCGACAAAAATTAACAAATAACATGGTGGAGCCATGATTGGCACGACGCGACAATTGATGATTTGTTTGGAAAACAAAGTAAGCTTGCCCTTATTTTTTACCAACCCGACATTTTTGAGACCCCTTAACTAATTTTAAAGTAACTTATAAAAGGAGAAAACTAAGGCGCAATTGGCGTCCTGATTTTCATCTTCTTGTTAATAGCCTAATTGTACATACAACTACCACTGTAATCAGTTATAACAAATCTATGATTTGCTTCGATACCTGTCTCTTCACATTAAAACCAAAAAAAAAAAAAATCTATGATTTGCCACTAGAGTGTCAGCTTTGTACACCTGTTGAATTTCTTGTTAAACTTGGAGAAGAACGACAAATGTTGTGTTCTGCTAAGATGTGGCCACGCATTTCACGTAGATTACGTCGATTCATGGTGTTTTGGAGATCTAATTATCTGGCTCTCTGCTATGACGAACTTTATTTAAATTGAAATTGCTTTGGGAGTAAAGAGTTTATTTAGTTCATCTAGAACACATGTTATTTTTAAACGTGGGAGATAACAACATTGAATTGATAATGTTCATTGAATCCCAAACACAGATTTCTGGGTCAGTAAGCATAATGTTCGGCAAAGCTCTTTCCGTTTGGGTCGCCTTGAGATGTGTGCTTGGTTTTATCGTTGTCGCATGGATTGACGGTAAATGTTAAGCTATACTGTTGGGCCTTGGTCCATGGGCTTCAAATGAACAATATTTAATTTTATTGAACTTTACAGTGGTGTCATGATGATAATGAGTCTTATTATATGAGTTTGGAAAGAGGTGTTATTAGTTACTACTCCCTTCGTATTTTAATAAGTGTCGTTTTAGAATTTTTGTTTTTTTGAATTAGATATCGTTTTCAAATTTCTATGCAAAATTTATTACTTTTTAATGTTTTTATGACGTCATAAAACATTAAAAAGTAATAAATTTTACATAAAAATTTGAAAACGACATCTAATTAAAAAAAACAAAAATTCTAAAATGACACTTATTAAAATACGGAGGGAGTATTAGTTTATTACAAATACATCATCGGTTTGACTGACAAGAAAATTACAAAATATAAAAATCACTGAACCAGAATAATTAGATTTTTATTGTTTTAGCAAATACTTTCTTTCCATTGATGCATGTTTTCCACGTATATATACCATTTTCTTTCCTTTCGAAAAAAGAATCACTGAACGTATTTTAAATTGGTAAAAAAAATTTTTTTTTCCATTTATATATTTATATATAATATATCTAAAGATGGGAAAAAACTATAAGGGTTTTGACTCATGTACTTAGCTGTCTACTAACAAAACTTTTCATTATTTTAAGTTTTCCATTTAAGGAATTTGTTTTTAGTGTACAGTTGGCCCAGCTGATTCAGAGTCCCAAGTTTTACTAAAAAATATATAATCTTTTTCCCCAACAGAAAAATATAGAAGTAACACTGAAAGAACAAACTTTTTAATATAAAACTGTGAAATAGACAATATATATGTTGCGAAATATGGAACCATCAAACTAATTTTAGACACATGAACCGTTTAAAACGATAAAAAATTATACTTAAAAATGCAAAACTTCTATGTATGTAATTCTACGTAAACCAACTTAACCTTTCAGATAATTTTAATAAATTTACGTCAAATTATGCTTAAAATATTCGATTGTATCCAAATTTTTACAACATATGTTATCTTAACACATATTTGTTGTTTTTTAAAAACGATTTTTGCAAAACAAAGTATTTAAGTTATTCGAATTGTCAATTTATCAATTTAATTTAAAAGAATTCATAAATAAAAATTATTATCTATCTATATATATATATATATATATATATAGGATAAAAACTAAATTTTATTTAAATAGAAAAATTTCTAATTTATTTATCTTCTTATATTATCTCAATTACAGGCTTTAAAATATTACCCCTATTAATATCTATATATACATACAACATATACATACAGTGGTTGTTCAACTTTTAATTTAAAAAATTTCAACAAAATGGCACATGCATGAAACAATATTAATTAGGAAACGGTGGAAAACAAAATTTCCCATACTATCGTTCATTTCCTAATTATCCCATGGCCAATAAAATGACTTCATAAAATCACAAACTCTATCTCTATCTTCTCTCGAATTGCCTCTCATTTTCAGTCTCTATCATGGATCAAAACAAGAGCACCGTTCCCTTGTCAGTGTTGGACTCAAGGCCCGTCGCTCCCTCTCCGGTCACTGACGTAACGGCACCAACCACGGTGGAGGAGGGTCCCAACCACGCGAATAAGAAGAGGAAGTACGATATTCGCGATGAAAAGGGGAAGTTCATCAGTAAATCTGGGACGCAAATTAAGAGATCGTTGAGGAACAGTAGAGGTACAGCTAATTTGAGCGCTTACAATAAAACTTTTAAAATTGTAACGATAACTAATATGAGTTTCGTTATTGGGGAGGGGACAAAATTGACCTGCTATGTCTTGTGCTATAAATAAAGATTATGAATCTAGGGTATGTTCAATCAATGGAAACCTTCACTTGTAGTCTTGTGTTAGGGTTTGTGAATTTCCTCATTGCTAATATGTATATTGTGTAATTTGTTGGGAAATTGATTGAAGGAAACATAACATGTCAATTTTTTTGTATATATGTTACATGTGTAAGAAATATATTTGTTATAAAACGATAGAGAAAATGTGAGTTCAGATGGGTCTGAATGTGTTTGAATTGAAGGTGGCGTGTCTTTGAGTCTTGGAGGTGACATGCTTATGCCTCTTGGAGGAGAGGACTTCACGCCGCATATCTTCACAGTTGACAAAGGAGAGGTAAATATATAACTTATGCAGACATATTTTTCTACTCCATTTGTTGCTGTAGAAAAGAAAACATAATTGTTATATATATATGATTTCAGATTTTTAAAGTGATGTTTTAGTCAAAGTTGATAAAACTTAACTTCAACTCCTTTCAACACAATAAGCTTATTTGTATAAATTTCAATCACATAAAAAGTGTATTATAAAACTCTTTGAAAGCAGATTTTTCGCAATTCTCGAGTTTTTATGAGTTGGAACCATGGTTTTAGATTATTATTTTTATATATACATGAAGTAAGCAGATTTATTTAAGTTATGAGATGACTCTAATGAATCATGAATAAATTCTTAAATATAGTTTGATTTACATTCGATTGGAACGTATAATAACTGTAATATTTTTTTATTTTCTTGTCATTTTCTTTTATCTTAACGGGTACTGAAGATTGTTATAGTTGCGTACTATTCTACTTCGCGGTAATAATATTTATTTCTACTAAGTATACAAAATTTCTAACCATACAATATGTAATATACAACTTGCTTATGATGAGGATGAACATGTTCATTCTTAGTCTAAACACTTTCAAATGAAATAGATTAAACTTCCATTTAGATGATAATTGCATTCAGACAACTATTTTTTAGATTTTTGTTTTGTATATTTGACTCTTAAAGGTTTAATTTGGATATATGTGTTTAGTGGTTTACTTTTGATTTATTTTTGTTGTTACTTATGTTTATCGTGTTTAATATTAACTCGCGAAGTAACTCTTTTAACTCACGATGTGAATGGTATGAGTTCAACATCATATAATATAGATGTAGATATAAAAGCTCATATAATAAATGAGTTTAGTTTGAACTAAACTAACGCATGCAATATTCTAGTTCATTATAAGTTGAGCATAATTGAGTACTGAATTAGCTTCTTTAATTAACAACCCTACTAATTTTCTTTTCATGGAAGGATCTACTTAAAATAATATAAACTGTTAGAAAAAACAATAATTAAGTATTGTTCAAATGACCTGGAGAGATGAACAAATGGACTTATAATTAGCGTCATCACAGCTTTGTTTATTTGCTTTGAGAGGTTTGGTCTTTGTGTATGCATATATGTGTTGAAGAAGGGATCTTTTATGGTATTTTCACAGGATGTAATCCAGGGGATTATGTCCTTCACGGAAAATGGTGCTCGTGGGATCAGTGTTTTGTCAGTAACTGGTTTGGTTTGCAACGTCAGGATTCAACCGCTCGGTTTAAGCCGTAATTATTTGACGTATAAGGTATATATATGATGAACTCGGTCTTGCAGTCCAGTCTTGGTATCTTATAACTTAATGGTTCATGTTGGAAAGGATGCATTACAAACATATATTGGTCTGTATATAGATGACTAAGTTGTCTTGAGATGAATGTCGGTTTTTCAAAATGTAAACCAGCCATGTGGATATATACTATATAATGATAACATTTTGGTGTAGGATACATATGAGCTAGTATCGCTGAAAAGTACAATGACGATAGCTGAGAGCGGAGGAGTGAAAAATATGACGGGAGGGTGGCGGATTACGATTGGTGGAGTTAGTTGTGGTGTCTTTGGTGGTGCTTTGGTCGGTAAACTCACTGCAGCAAGTGCAGTCCAAGTAAGAACAAAATGCATCTTCGTTGATTTGTGGTTCAATGTTTGAAACTTATGATTCATTTTTTTACAGGTTGTGGTTGGAAGTTTCTTGCCGTTGATCACGAATCCATCTCAGAAGAGGAACAATGAGTCCGAAGCTGTGGTTGTTCCACCCACAAATCCAACCGCATCAGCTTCCTTATCCGTCCAACAGTCAGATATGATTGTCCCTTCTGATCACTCTCAGAAGGGGAAAGATAAGTCCAAAGCTGTGATTGTTTCACCCACAAAACCAACCGCATTGGCTTCCTCATCCAGAAGACAAGTCCGACGATATTCAGATCTGATACTTGTCCCTTATGATCACTCTCAGAAGGGGAACGATAAGTCCGAAGCTGTGATTGCTCCACCCACAATACCAAACACATTGGCTTCCTCATCCACAGGACAAGTCCAACACCAACAGCCAGATATGATAGGCCCTTCTCATTATCAGAAGAGGAACGATGAGTCCCAAGCTGTGGTTGTTACACCCGCAATACCAAGCGCATTGGCTTCCTCATCCACAGGAGAAGTTCAACAGCCAGAAATGAGATGCCCTTATCCCATTCTGACTCTAGGGTGGTACAACATGGAACCGGATCATAACAAGTAATCTCATCAGAAACTTTTAACATTGAACTAAGACTCTTTAAGTTCATAAGTTTCTTTAAAATCTGAGAATCTTTGCTATCATGTTCATGGGACTTCATTGATGCTAGTTGGATGCATCTAACAACCCTCATGTGGTTGTTATATTTTCAGTGTTATCTCTTTTTTTGCCTCATGTGGTTGTTATATTTTCAGTGTTATATCAGTCGACGATTTATGAAGAAGAAGCGAATATTGTGACCGAAAATTGTGACGATTATTTTTCTCACAATATTGTGACAATTTACACACTAAACTGTCACGTTTTTATTTGGTCATAATAGCGTTACTGTTTGGTTATAATATTGTCACTGAATTGACGGTAACTGTGTTTTGTCACAATTTATGGCGAATTTGTAACGAAATATAGAGTAACAAAATTTTGTGCTAAATTGCGACTAAATATGGTAACTAAATTATACGTTTTTTGTGACTAAACTTACGTCATTCCTAGTTACAAATATTGTGTAACTACCCGGTCACAATTTGTTTCAGTTTTAGTGACCTTTTCGTATGGTCATAACGGATTTTAAAGTTCAAAACATTTGCACTTCTAAATAATTGCAAGAAAATGTGCCAAAACAAAGCCAAGGCTCGATTTTCAGAGAAATCAAATAGCAAAATAATTAATTTCGATGCAGCAATTCTCAATAGCAAAGCAATAAAATACAAAGCTACAGGTTCACGTTTGGTTAATTAATTGTGCTCAATTATAGTGAATTAAATATTATGCTCTATTGATATTTCAAAAACCCAAAACGGGTCAAAGCTTCGGAATTCTTCAAGGCATTTGTGGAAGGAGCTGGAGAAAGAGAACGCCTAGAGATACTACTGCTAATGCCTAGAGTTGAATCCAACGCTAGAATAACAAAAAAAAAAATACAAAGCTTCCAAGTACGAGATTAGAAAATGAAACAGAGCACAATCTCTCTTTACAGTTTATTCGGTGACATGAAAGATCAATTTATAGCTTGAGCTATGAATCTTGATGCAAATTTTTGTATTTTACGGGTTTAGCTACGAGCCTGTTGTGTTTGAGACTGGTATTAGCGAGTCAAGAAGCAAACGTAGTCTGACATGAATAAAATTACAATAATAACCCTTAGGCGGTTGTGTGTGCATGAAATAATTAATTTTCTTTTATAAACCGGTTTTTTGTCACCCAAGTCCAGTGTCAGATAATCGTTATTGCCCCAAAAAAGTTTCATACATTTCTCTATTCATCCACTAATTAATCAGCATTGTTCGGTTAATTGTGTATATTTTGATTATTTTATATTTGTAAAATTGAGTATATATAGATGATAATGAGTCAATGATATTATATATCATTTCAAGTTTTAACAAGTAATATGGTTAAACTAGGAAATAAATTTTAATCTACTGAAATTTCTTGCTGCTTTAGAAATAGTTGGACCATTTAATTCTTTTCAAAGTGTAAATTTTAAACAACTAGAAATGAAACATGTAACGCCGATAAATCCCCTATATATTAATAGAGAAGCATTTTTGACACG